>JYJE01000510.1:0-231529 GCA_000983655.1 Zymoseptoria brevis
ACCTTTAATAGCTACTACCGTAATAGTATATCTAATAATACTAATACTAAAACCCCTTCCTAGCGATAAACGTAGGCGCTCTTACTTAGAACGTATATAATATCTATAACCTCCTATATCTAGTATTATAAGAGGCGGAGAATAGTAAGAGATTATATAGTAATCGTACTAGCTTTAACGGATATAATAGGTAATAAGGGTAGCAATAGTAAGGTAATTTTAATAGACCTTATAAAAACGACGGGTAGTATAGCCTATAAGGCTATAAGGGAAGGGCTAGAATATTATTAAACTAGTAAGGGTTTAGTTTTAGAGAAAGACAGTTCTTAGAACGACTACGGATAGCTCTTACTTACGTAAACGACTTATATAGCACTTAAATATTCGATTAAGCCTATATTAGCTAATTTGCTCTCGGTTAATTAGAGGCCTAAGAACTGCTCGAGTTTTTTCCCCGCACTAAGCTAACCGAAAAAGGCTTAGCGCTTTGCGTTAACGCTATCCCCCCAGCTAATTAATAGCTTTGATGGCTTTGATGACGCCATCAAAGCCATCAAAGCTATCGTTACCGCTATCCAGCAGCCCTATTGCCCGTGCGTCGTGAGAACAAGGGATTTGCCAGGTTCGGAGGGGCCGTCCGGACGACCTTTCAGCACTTGCAAGCCCTTTGGCATGCTCTAGAGCCACACACCATGGGTACCTTGACAGTAACATGATTTGAGTGGGTCACCATCGCACTGGTGAGGTGACTGTATAGGGAAGAACCTGGCATGGCATGGTAAGTATACTTTGATCATATATCGAGTAATCTTCCCCTGAGGTCATGGCTACTGACCATCACCTTCGCAGACATGAGACTCATCCTCACCAACGTCCTCTTCCATTTTGATTTACAGTTGTCAAAGGAATCGATCGGCTGGCACGACCAAAAGATCTACACGATTTGGGAGAAGAGACCATTGCTCGTTCGAACGGTACCCCGATCTTCTTTACCAGGGGATCCTAGTCTTGGGAAAACATCACGCTGACTCTCAGCTCCATGCATTAAACCATGTTTATCGCTGGTCGACCAGATTCTTCCCCTAATAATCCGAGAAGGAAAGGCGTGCGTACGGAAGGTACGCGGGACGTACCGCTACCGCGGCCGGAACACAACTCTACTTGAGCTTAGTAATAGAGGTCCTTACTCGGAAACATACGAGAGAAAGTAGGGAACGCTATGCTGTTTCCGCTAGGTCGAGAGTCTGACAAGCTGGTCTAAGGCCCGACCAAATTTAAGCTCAAATCTCATTTCCGACCAGCGAGGATCTAAAAAAGTATAGCTTATACGGACGAGCTGTTCGTCCGCGTCGTTTTAGCTTTCGCTTAATTTCTGCTCCGTCTTGCTTCCCGCAGCACGCCTTACCGGAAAGAATAGGTCCACCAGCGATAAACATGCTCGCTTGTTGAAACGGAAATGATATGGATGGGTTCTCGCTCAGGCCTTCAGGATGATCCTTCGCACGCTTGGTCTTGCAATTATTTCTATCTCTACCAGTGTACAATCCGCAGAATCATAAATTACAGCACCGGGGCCAGACTTCCTGAAAACACCTTCATCCTAGCATGGCATGACTTCCTTCAATTTCAAGACAGGCTCGTGAGATGACAGCACCAGGGCCGAGCTCTCTTGGGCAGGCTTTGATCCTAGTACGGAACTACCTCATACAACTCGCGGGCGGAATTATAAGGGCGGCCTCGTTCGCCAGACAATCGCACGTACATCAACATACAGTCTCGAACCCGTCATCCGCGACCAATATCAAACGTTTGTCCGACGATCCCACGAACACCGGCATTCGACTTCGAGAACATCAACGTCAATCAACATCGATTGTTCGCCACACAATCTCACACACATCCCCACCCTATAACGATCTCATCTCCGTCAACCAACACGAAAAAGCGCCATGCAGCTCCTCGCTCTCACCTCCACGGTTCTCATGGTCCTTGGCCTCGCGACAGCCGGTATGTACTGCCAACACAGTCATACACATCGCTGTGGCCTTTCTGACTGGTATAGACTGCTCGCGTCCGTACTACTACGATGTCCAAGGGAAATGCCAGCTGTACGATTGCCAGTCTTCGGCCGATTGCTACGGTTTGCCGATACTGAACTGCGAGGGCGGATTCTGCCGAGATTACTACCCTCCGTACGTTGACGCCAGGCCTGTCGTCTGGATCGCTGTGATGTCGCCGATGCTGACTGAGACGACAGGGACAAGTGAAGGTTGATGCAATGGTACTTTTCCCTTATCGAGGGTTTGACGAGGCCATGGGGACAGTTGACGAAGGGGAGTGTTGGATGCCGGTGGCTGGCAATGGCGCCAACAGGCGTATGCATGGCTTTCTCACACCTCTCAGTTAGTTCGTCTCTCAATCAATCACTTCATCAATCACACAATCTCACGGGCTTGATGCTCGCACTCTCGATGATGGTGTGCAGCGACGACTTCCCATCCGGTCGACCGTCATGCAGCTTTTGCTATCACTCCTGCTGGAGAACCCATTTAATATTGCGACGTACTAGAGAGCCGACAGAATACCAACACCACAGCTTCAACGATCCACTGATTTGCCATTCACGACATACCAGTGTAAGCCGCCGGATGTTTCATCCATGGGCCATTCGTCAAATCCTTCGAACGGCCAAGCACCGCCAGAGGTTGCGAAACGATGAGAGTGCTTGCGGTTTGTACTCTTGTTCATCACCTGTAGCAACAATAAAACGGACTGGAATATGTCAGCTCGCAAGCACTTGTTGATCAAACACAGGAGGATGTGACTGACTCTTCCTGACCTCTCCAACCCACGCACTTGTAAAAGTCGAAGAGGTGAGAGGGGTTATATGTATTCCTGACCGCGGCGAGTCTGTCGTAGAGGGAACCGAAAAAGGTCTGTTTCCTGTCTGGCTGCAAATAGTGAGCCTCGTTGAGATATGCTCCATCACCGGGCGTCAGAGCTTTGAGTGGATCCAGCATCTTCAGAAATCCATCTGCTGCAGTCTGCACCTCACTCTCATCGAGCGATCCTACCCATTCGCCCGCATGAATCACATGCCAAAGCGAATCGCGCCAGGCTGGATTTGCGGACGTAGCATGCGCCCAGTCGGGATTGCTGACTGGAGTCTCCAGCACGATCTGGGGTCCAGTAAGGTTGAGCAGCCTCCGAGCAGTGACTATGCCATGCAGGACGCCCTCCACCAGCTCGTCGATTGTTTCGGGCTCGGCAAAGATCTTGCGAGGAATCAGTCGACTTGCCAGAAATGTGGAGATGCCCGACGGCTCCGTGACTTTGGCGTCGGCTGCGGTGATGGACAGATACGAGGCGTAACTGGAGTAAGAATCATATCTGTTCATCGTGATGGCAATGTCCGTTCGATTGCTCAGAAGCTGGCGAATCGAGTTCGTGGCCCTTTTGAGCTTCGTCCCGTCGTCAGCATAGGGGAGAACTAAACTGAGTTTGACTTTGTCGGAGAAGTACTCGAGCTGACCTGTCAATAGCTGAGCCGACCATTCAAGTCGATGGGTCACATGGGCTATGAGAATCCCTCGTAGAGCAGAGTCGGGATCCGTACCAGTCAACTTGGCGTTAGATGTGAAGACGTGAATTGGCAGTGACGGATATACCTGCACTCGATACTTAGTAAGTACGGCGATAGAACCTCCACCTCCACCTCGCGTGGCCCAGAAGAGGTCTAGATTGTTGCATTCGTTGATGGTGCGCACTTCTCCATCTGCAGTTGCCACCACAAACTCCACGGTATTGTCGACCATCATGCCATGGGTCGTCGTGAATGATCCAATTCCACCTCCTTAAGCGAATCCGCCAGCGATTCCAACGGATTCCTCGTACCCACCCGTAATGTCCATGCCGTGCTTGTTGTTGGATGAAGTGGTACGCATCGCCGGCGACGACACCGGCTCCAAGCTCTCCAACATTTGGTCCGCTCGCAGAGGGGCAGTCATATGCGGTGAAGTTGGGGTGGAAGTGAAGACTGTTCAAATTCTGAGTCCAGATTGCGAGGCTGTTTGGCACCGAAGACCGTCCGTAGTAATCGTGGCCTGTGTTTTCGATACCCACGCGGATGTTGTTGACTTTGGCAAAGCAAACGGTCGTAGAAATGTGAGAGGCCTTTTGAACGTCGACATAATACGAGGCCAACCTCGCGAGGGAACAGTCGCTGCTGCTAGAATCTGTCTCGAGCAGTGGACAGCCTGATCTATGGCATGGGCTCTGACGGTCAGCGGTCGCATGCTGATTCTTGCGAAGCAATGTCAGCTTCATTGAGTCACAGCGACTCGTGGTGGGTTGCCGAAGGACAGGCTACTCCCAATGGTATGGGTCCACAGAGTCTGTGAATCGGCGTGTGGTGGAGCACGAGCTCGGACTTCGGTTGCATCTTAGAGAGCGCGCAGGGATGATCTTGAGCACCGAACGGACTTTTTGGACAGGCTGCGTTTTGGTAGGTACCTTTGCTTGCGGCTGACTACTGCCGACTATTCGGAGTTGAGCCCGGCGAGGCCCATTGACTCAACCTCGCCTCCTTCGCCGTGCATGATCCCGCGACGTCTGTAGTCCACAGAGAGGCGGGCATCAATGTATGTATCTAGCCGACCAGGACTTGAAGGCAATCCATCATGTCTCATCTGCGACGCCTTCATGATTGCCAATCATGACATGCCAGTGTACGCCGCCGTCCCTCTTGTAATGTAGACCTGCCCAACCAGCACCACACAGCCGATGATGGTCGCAAACGCAATGATGGGCAAGTTGATCCAAGCAAAGTCTCGACTCCGGACGTGTATATTCTTCCGAGACAAGATATCTCGCCACAGGAGGCCGGCCAATGAAGCACTGAACGCTGTGCTGAATGCGCCGTAATTGACTCCGATGACCATGCTGTATACCGTGGCCCAGAACATGCGCTTCGAGATGGGAATGCCGTCGTTGTATCGAATCTGGATCCAGGATTGGAGAACACGGCAGAGGAGGATGGTGGTGCCAATGTTGGTGCCGGCGAACTGCAGGTTCGTCAGTGACTGCGAGATATGGCTTCGGCTTGAGCACCTACATTGCAGAGGACGACGGATAGGAAGGCCATCCCGCCGATGGCACCAACCACGCCTGTTTTCAAGACCCAGTGATTCCATCCATATGCGAACACTGCCACCCAGCCCTTTGTCACTAGTCCCTCTACGAGGATGAACATGCAGAACGCGAAAGGGACGAGCTTCAGGGGCAGATAGCGAAGGACGGTCGTGGCAGTGGGAAAGGTCTGTCTTGCCCACTTCCACAAGTTGACGGTGAGAGAATAGAGCGTCCTTTGTTCATGCGGTGCGTCTGGCGCAGACCGCGATAGAGTCGATGCAGCGGCTGCTTCTGTAATAGATGGAGCTTTCGATGTGGCTGTTTGCGAACAGTCTTTCTCGTGGACGGGTGCTTTTCCAGTCTCCTCTCGAAGATCCATGACAATCGAGGAGACGTCGTCCTGTGGCGGCAATGTCTCCTTTTGGAGAGCCTGCCCAGGAAAGGTATCTTTACTCAATCCGGCATCTGGTGCGGAATCGACCTTGGACTCCGCGGGCAGCTCATCCATTTTGAACTCTTCGGAAGTTGTCTCGGATTGGAGTTCGCCCCTTGCGATCCGTCGTGAATGGTCACGATGCTTCCAGCCGCGAATGACATCCCATGCGAACATGATGGCAGCCGCTGGCGTAGTGACCCAGTAGACCGGATGCTCGCTCCCACTTGGACTGGCAGCATTCAACACGAGAATCGTAATCAAGGTTGCGCCCATGAGTATTGCACCAAAGATTGCGCTCGGTCGGTCCAGATAGGGATTGAGGATCTCGGAAAGTGCAGTCAAGTCGTCGTCATCATCTGTTGGCTTTTCCAAAGGAATGTTGGGATTGGCAGGTCTCCGCATCTTGACCTCATCCGGAAGCTCGCACATTTGGATGGTCTTGGGCACCTACAACAAGAGTGATCAGAGATGTGGCACCAAGGTCTGGTGCCTGTACTTACAAGACCTTCGCCTCGAAAGAGGACATACAGCAGGAATGGAAAGAGAAGGACCACAGTGGCGATCACTGGGACTATAACATTCGCCGTATAGACGATGAACTTGATCCCGAATGCTCCGGCCAAGACCAGATTGGTGGGATTCGAGGAGACCAGCACGGCGGAACCGATGTTGGCCATGGCGAATTGAGCGTAAATCCATGCCTTCTCGTTCTGGATGTTTTGAGATACCTAAAACGAAAGGACGCAATGGTTAGCAATGGCTCGAAGGCAAGAAGCATGAGGGCAGAGTGAGGCCTGCTGGAATGGCCTGAAAAAAGTCCTCGGACCACTGCAGGCTTTCTCCCTTTTGATACGCTTACGCGAGTTAAATATGCAAGGAACGAAGTGCCGGACAGCACGATGGGATCGTTTCCAACCAGACATGCCATGCCAAAGAAGAAGTAGTATATATAGAAGAATAGGCGATGACCGTGTTTTCCACCCTTCTGCAGCACCTTGAAAGCAAGCCACCTAATCAAGCCCGATGCATCAATGGAGATGGCAATGTAGGCCAGGGTGACGAAGAAGGCCATAATGTCGATGGGCGCAATGTGATTAGCGCCGATGGTGCCATCGTGCACCTCTTTTCTGCCAATCGCTTGAATGGCCAGGAGAAAAAGGCCGGCAATGAGAGGAGCCGTAACAAGGTCCACCGGGAACATGAAGCGCACGAAGAATGTCGCGGGCTCCTTGGCCGGTCGTGCTGATGCCTTAGGCACGATCCGCAGCGTTCGCAAGAACGCCCCAAGAGCAGACACCAGCTGCCGGGGAAAATACACTGAGACGTGAAATGGGAACAGGACCGTCAGATCTGGGCGTAGTCGCGGTATCAGTCTATCGTTCAGCGATAGCAGAGGCGGTGTGGGCGGAACATACTGGCCAAGACAAAAACGACCAGTGTGATGATCGAGCGCCATTCCCGAATGCGATCAGTGTCCAGATCGGTGGCATCGGCCATGACTGGATTGGTTGCGAGGATGATTATGAGTTCGGGCGGGAAGTGAGGGACAATGACTGCTTCGTTGTGAAACGCGGCATCGTGCAGGACGATGCAGGACGATGCTCTTGTATCTTCGTCACAGCGCGTCGTTGGTGTTGAGGTATGCTGACAGAGGCAGTGTTCGTCTAGGGTCTAGCTGACAGACGCGGAGCTAACAGAGACCGACCAGGTGGAGGCGGAGGAGTCTTGCTTGGCATGCCGGGGCTGGTTGATGTAACGGGAGGGTGTCGGGTGTGGTGAACGCCGCAAAGTTGAACTGGTTCCGTGCCCGGGTGACAGAAGGGCTGGACATACTACCTGACCTGCACGTCTACTTAGCACAGATACCACGGAAACTGCATGACTATTGTGCAAACAAGGTAAGATTCTCATATGTCGACTACCTCGGACACGACTTTTGCGACACACCACTACTTTTGCCCCTAAAACAGAGAGGTCTTGGCGTCCAGCACCTCACCTCATGTCCATTTCCATCACCTCATCTCATCACCTTTCATCACCACCTCACGTCGTCAGCTTCCATGGACAAGACCTTGTCAGACCTTCTTTGTCCAGCTAAGTCGGGCCTCAACGTCTCGGGAGCTCAACGCGCCAAGATTCATCGAGCCTCGACATCGTCGTCGACGACGACTCCGCCCTTGCCCGCTCTGCCCTACCCTGCCTCTCCGTGCTCACCGACATGCCTCAACTACACGTCTCCCACGTTATCATCTCTCGCTGTCGCTATCAACCCTGCAGTGTGTATGGCATACCGTTCGCTCGCTCCCACCGAGTATCGACACAGTCATGAACAGCGCACGATTATGTGTTTCATCTACCCTCGCTCCTCGTCGGCTGCTGACGACGCGTCTGGGCACAATCGACTCTACGCCATGGTTTCTGCTGAACGCGGCGATTCAGGCCACGATCGCACTGCGGCGAGCAGCGCACTGAAGTTGAGCAGCGCCCCGCCCCATTCGGAACCATGGCGTGTACAGGTCCCGTACCTGGATCAAGAAATGCTTGCAGCCCCTCGAACAGCTCACCGAGCCAATCCGAGCCCAAGATCTTGTCAATCCCTCCCTGAAGAGGACGTCAACGGAGATCTCAACGGTAGGCTCTATTCTTGTATCCACGAAGCTATCTGTACAAGCATCATCGCGAAGCTTGGATATATGCCCAGCGTATCCGCGTCGTTTGTGGGTGGCTCCAAGGACCGCCGTTTTGTCTGCGCTATTTTACACTTCGTCAATTCCTCGTCAGTTCGCAACAGTACGCAATGAAGGAAAGATCTGGCTTGTTTACGCGGGCGTTGCGCCCGTTCACCCGCCGCGATGGCGCTCTTCGACCCTTCGCTTGTTTTTCGCCGACCTGAATATTCTCTCCCGCCGCTACCTCTCCGACTGGACGGTCTTCAATCAAGTCGTCCTGGCGAGCGGAATTTTCATCTTCTTCACCAATCTCTTACCGGGCATCACTTTTGCAAGCGACCTGTACGACCTCACGGGGTCCAACTGGGGCACCATTGAGATTGTGCTGAGTATGGGCATCTGCAATGCTGTCTTTACTCTGTTCGCACTCCAGCCTTTGACGATTCTCGGTAATGCTGCTCCAAGACCACATCCTTCCAACGAGATGCTTACGTTCTCCATCCTGCAGGCGTGACCGGAAGCTTCACCATCCTCGCGGAGTACATCTACAAGATGTCCATTAACTCTTTCCGGGTCGACTTCCTTTCATTCATGGCATGGTCGCTCATCCATGCTTGTTGGATTTTGTGGCTCCTGGCCATATTCAACGCACACGAATGGACCAGTAAGTAGATCACGGGCAAACGCCTCTCGAGTTCGGCCTCGGCACTTCTTGCCATCTTTGGTCTGCACCGTACGACTCGTCCCTCAGCGGCTCGGAGTGTGCAGTCTGAGCAGAAGGACGAAAGTGGAGCTCACGCGTTCCTGAGGCTTCGCTGACCCTTACGACCTTGGCTCTTAGTGTTCTATGTCAGCGACTTTACCTGCGAGATCTTCAGCTTCCTCAACACCATCATCTACTTCTCCAAGGCTCTGCAGGAGCTACGACGTGGCCACAAAGAAATGGCCTTTGATGCCTTCCTCTACTCTGTCGTGGACTGCGTGGGAACATTCGCCTTGGCGGTGCTTTTTTCCACCGCCGAGAAGTGGAAGTGCTTCCCGAATCACCTGAAGCTCTGGCTGCGGCAATATGCGACCATAATTGCCGTTGTGACCTTCGTCGGTATCGGATACGTCGGAGACGCAGCAGGACTTAAAAAGAATCGGCTTCAAACAAGCAGCGATCGCCTCGCACCATCGTCGCCCACGCGCACGACTTTCTTCGTGCAATTTTGGCAACTGCCAGTCACCTATGCCTTTGTGGCCATCCTGCCTGGAGCGATTGTTGCCATGCTATTCTTCTTCGACCACGAAATCAGCACCATCATCTGCACGAACAAGCGACGATACGGTACTCGGAAACCTAGCGGTCTAGCTCTTGATATCATGCTGCTAGGTGTGACCACAGCTCTGTGTGGGCCACTGGGCGTACCTCCATCGAACGGTCTTCTGCCGCAGTCGCCATTGCATTCCGAGAGTCTATTGCACACCGACAAGGACGAAGAAGAGTTTGAGGAAGACATCTTGATCGACCGATATGGCATTGAGCACCTCGTTCGCAAACCCGTGAGCCGAGTCTACGAGCAGCGGTGGAGCAAGATGATCCAGTCTCTGGCGATCCTAGCCTGTATCGCACCTCCACTTCAAAAGGTCCTCGGCTTGACACCAAAGAGCGTGCTCGCGGGCCTCTTTATGTTCATGGGACAACAGAGTCTCTTCACCAATCCTATCCTCTCCCGGGCGCTGGATTTGCTCACGCCGGTACGACACCTGCCCAAACTTCCTCCGGGGATCGCTCGCTATCGGCCCATTCATGGCTACACGCTGTTTCAGGTCGTCATTGCCATCGCGGTATTCGTGGTGACACTCACACCAGCCGCGCCCGGCTTCCCAGTCATCATCGCAGCACTGGTTCCATTCCGTGTCCTTGTCATGCCAAAGATCTGGCACCCGGCGACACTCGCACACTTGGACAAATGGTCGTGTCGAGACGAGACACGCAAGGAATCGGAATGTGAACCGAGCATGTGTGAGCGTGGAGGAGAAATTGCGATCGCACCTCTGATTCCAAGCCTGGTTGCGCTGTCCGACTTCGACGTCGAACGAATATTGACACACCAGAGGAGTTCGATCTCTCACCGGAGGAGCGTCCTTTCCCGCCAAAGGAGCATCCTCACCCACCAGAGGAGTGTGCTCTCTCGCGAGAGGAGTGATTATGTCCTCTCACGCCAGGAGAGCGAGCCGATGATGTCGCCTGATAGACGTGCCACGACCGACACGTTTGGACGAGGCAGGCACGGATTCTAATCTCCTTTGGATTTTGGCAATACCATGGCGCATATGTCTAGTCTCGAGGATCTTATTAAGAGAGCTTATTGTTGCAAGTAACGCGTACAAGTAAGTTGGTCTAATCTTCTTGATAGCCGTACATGTCGCCGTACATGTCGCCGTACATGCTACCGTACATATGACGAACTATAACCGTACATGTAAGTCACCGTACATGTAAGTCACCGCACGTGTCACCGTACGTGTCCCCGTATATGTACGCTTATTGAAGCTGCTACGAAAGTGGACTTGGTCATGGCATGCCGCCGTACTCCTTTGGCCCACGACCGCCGCATCAACCTAAGATGTCGCTTCGAGGCAGCGAGATGTAACCATTGGGATAGATTCATGAGATGACAAGAAAGCAACCTAGGAGGAAGAAGGACTGGATTGTGCTTTATATGTTACAATCGTCTCAACTAGGGCCTCACAACACCGTACCGTGCGCAGCACCGATCTTCCGGACCTCTGAGGCAATTAAGCAAGACGATCGAAGGGCGTTTGTCAAGAATCAAGAAGCAAGTTTTCACTCAGAGCTCAACAGCGAGCGTCCAGAAGACATGGTCGTGACCATCGCGAAGTGGACATTGGTCGAAGGTGTGCATGGAACAGCCTGTGCATCGGAGGCAGTGTCGAAGGCTGACAATACTGCTGCACAAAGAGAGTCTCGATAGAATTCTGTATCGCACACGCACAGCGCCAAAACGTATCGGAGCGAATACTACCATGTGTCGAGCAGCTTGCATCAAGGATGATCGCAAAGACGACAATCATCGATTCCAGGATGTTCCTTTCACTTCAATTCTCAGACGCTGTGAGGCCCATTCCGAACGTACGAGAAAGGCCGTTGCAATGCCGCCTAGAGGGTGCATTACAGTACCTCACGTGCGCTGGACTAGATCATTATCCAAGCTCAATGTCAACACCCCAATTGCACCAAATGAGCAAATTGGAGTGGTCCATATTCAGACTCGGCCGGAGACCAATGGGCTGATCGCCAGGAAGTAAATCCATCCGTCCCTGGGTATGCAGGCAGGTATGCGGCAGTGCGTTGTCCTGCTCCATTTCGTTCCGAACAGGACACGCCGCATTCATCTTTGCAGCGGACGTGTACGGTTGTCCGTGTGTCTGCGAACGAGCTACCTCTTCCTCACCAACGCGCTCTCGAACTCGATGTGCGGGTACAGATTTCGTCGACTGTGGACAATCTCGATCGACGGGAACATGAAATGAGCGCATGTCGGAACAGGCGGATCGAGCAACTCCGCCTATCGAGATATGTTATGGATGCTCAGGATCACAGTACACTGAGGGGCGATGCCCTGCCCGTGCCTTGATGATCGAGGTATGTGCTGACAAGGTCACATTGTGATGCCGACGTGTAGAAGAAAGTGTAGGCGAGAGTGAATTCGTTGAATTCAGCCGGAAAACCTGCACACGAGCAACGTTGGCTCAAGCCTGTGGGAAATCCCAACAATTCCGAGCTCGTAGAAAGACAAAAACCGATTGCACTGCTCCCGTCGAATGCTCCTCCAACAGCTCTTTCTCCGCTCTCGACCGCAGACGGCCTGATCTCCGCAATGTGCCGTTTCTCTAACAGCCGTGTATCGTCAGCCCAGCTCGCCTGGCGCACTACACCGCGCATTAGTATTCATGTCAAACGGCAGAGAGATCATGAACAAGGCAAACGACATACAGTACAGCAGCTTTCACGGTTGAAGTAAATGCTGCCGCAGGGACCGGCGCAGGGGATGGGCCCTAGGGGATCTGCCTCTGCCTCTGCAGCTGGTGCTGCCGATACGCAGAGGGCGAGAAGGAGTGTAGAGGCGAGGAAGATGACGTTCTTCATGTTGGTCGTGGCGTCGTTGTCGAGGACCGGTGTTTTGCTCGAGAGGTGTTGGTTGGAGATGAGTGTTCGTCAACGTTGAGTGTTGATCGACGACGGGTGGTGGTTGACGATGGATGGGATCTTGGTCAACGATGAGTGTTGGTCGAGAGTGTATACTTGCTGGGAAGCAGGCTGATTCTGGCTGGCTTGAGGTGAGCCAACTCGGGGGCGAAGGAACACTTTCTTATAGACGCACACGGCTTCTCTTCCTTCGCAATGCCACAACACGGCGAAAAAGTGCGGGTCTCACAATCAGGGATCAATCACCTTCAATTTCATGTTCCCGGCCTGGAGCCGCGTCATCACGGAAACCACAGACTCAAAGATCAAGGATCAAAGTCATATTCCTTGCCTCAATGTGAATGAACGCGGACCGGGAGCTGGAGGGTAGTTCTAATTTACAGACTGTACAGCGGGTTGGCACATCGGAGTGGACGCCCCCTTGTCGCCTCCAGGCGGGTATTCTCAGGGCCGGATTGGCCTGATTCTCATCATTCACGGTGAATACCCTGGAGTTGGCCCATGGAGCCCACAAGGGGGTGTCCACTCCGATGTGCCAGCTGCCAACCCGCTGTATCCAGCATACAAGAATATCGCTCACCGCCGGGAAAGCCAATCGATGGCCGTTCCAGGCAGGTATCGACAGTTTCTCGAGCTCAATTTGGCCCAAGAATCGTTCAAGGAGTGGGCCAGTTCATGCTTTGGGGACAGGACCTGGCAGGTCGATGTCATGTTGCCCGCGTGCAGCACTGCTGCGGAGGAGGCGGAAGGAAAGACCAGGACAGCCTAGGCCCTGCAAGCAGGAACAGCATGCTGCATCACCTGTCCGAAATCCAATCGATGTCCTTTTGAGTGACCGTGAGCGAGTCGTCCGGCTCATTGGCTCATATTGGCTCGGAGCTGTCGGCGATCCACTCAGGGGTTCGACTGATAACCTGTGTGCAGTATCCAGCTCGTTCAAGAGTGACACTGCATGCAAGTATAAGAGAAGATGCCCGCATTGGTTGCGTATGCCTGACGCTGCTTCCTGTATTCACTTTGTCCACTGCGGATCGATCGGCCGGTCCTACAAACTATCTTCTGCGTACAAGAAGTGGCCGCCGACAATGGCCTGCACACGCGGGAAGGTCGGCATCGTCCGCAGGGCAAGGCCATGACACGCACTGAGCAGGCATCGACCCATTGATATCCTGATCCTTGGGCCACGACGACGCGATCAATTTGTCGGCGGTGATATCGTTGTTCATCCGCTGTCACCGGGCCTCCCGAAATCCCGATCCTGACATCCTAGTCGTGTCCCTCTCTGATCACCACCATCATCTGCCCAGCTCACCCCAGTCATCGAGTCCCGTGTTCTGGCTAGGCGTACGGCCGTGGGTGTTGAGTGGAAAGGAGAAGATCGTGCGGGGGCTAGAGCACGGATGCGGGGGCGGCTACGATGCGGCAGGCAAGGCAGGGCTGAGTAACCCATCTTGCGCGGGTCCTGGGTCTGCGAAACAAGGAACAACTTTGCCGGCGCGATACCGTCTAGACTAGGGATACGGTAGCCCCTAGAGTGGGCTGCCGCAACGCAAGCATCGCCGTGGTGCAATGTCGAATCCAAGTCAGACATCAGCCCAGACGCTCGCTTCTCGTGGGACCGTATCGTTAAGGAGGCACACTTTGAATTTTATAGAAGCACGGGCGGCTCGAAACACGGGCAGCGGTGAAGAATCGTGGTGGTGCAAGGGAGCAAATGTTTCTCAGCAGATTCAGGCATCAAAATGAATGTCGAGAGCGAAGTCCAGCGCTCCCAAAGGCGACGGCCAACGGGCAAGAGACTGCACCCTCCTCTGCATTCAAAGAGTAGCAGTATTGACTCGTCCTTGGAGCTGAGGACGGATGGTCACTCCGTCTCCTGCACACAACGCTTGAAGTATGGTAAGCTTTGATGTACCTTTGACCCTGCACATACATCGATCTCCTGCACGTACATCTGTTTCCAGCTGCGCTTCCTTCTCCTCCTGTTTGATCCTCTTTCCAAGCCCGAGACTAGAATGGTGGCTCTATGCACCTTCTTCCAAGACTACATCAGATGCTAACATTGTTGCAGAGGACTGTCACGACGGCGCACGTTCTTCGAATCTCTCGTCAGCAGTGAGTGCATGAAATGTATGGGGACTAATCTATAGAGTGTCACCGGCTGACCAAGAGGCGCATCGGACGGCTACAGCGGCGTACAATTGCTCGTCATCAGCAGCCTCTATGGTCCTAGAGTGTGCACGTCGACTGACTTGCAGCGAGGCCAGCAAGCCTGTTCCGCGAGGTACAAGTAGTTGCTCCAAACGTCGCCCAGTTCGAAAAGCTACCAACACCACTTCCAACTCACAACAACAGATTTCATGCACAACATGTCTCATCGTTCCTTCGACTTGATCGAAAAGAGAAGAAGACGTCGTTCCTCCGTCGACTATCGAATCCATTCATGATCTGGGCGCCGCGCAGATTTCATTCAGAAGACATTCCTCTGCAGCTCAAGGACGAGATCTTCCAGCTGCAATTGGGTAGAGACGATTTCATTCACATCGACGAATACACTCTTCAGCGTGCGGGAGTCTGCGAATCCCATGGTTCAAAACACTCCGCGCTCTGCACAAAAGTGACATCGTCGACGAGTCGACGGGTCGGCCCATCACGACGAAGATAGATCGCGACATCGTGACAACATTACGATTCCTCAGCGTGCCCAAACAGCGCGAACTGGTTATGCTTTTGTTCTTTTGGGAGGAGAAAGTCACGCGCTGGGATCTGCTCTGTGCGGAGGAAGCTGAGGTTCGGAGCTTGTTGCGGCGGAACGCAGAGTCCAGGAATCCTTCAAGTTGGAACTACAGAATGCACTGAAATTCATGCAGTCGAGAAAGCAGTCCTGGCCGAGTCGGAGGGACCAGAGTGGGAGGCCGCTCGAGGTCGAAGAAGGAAGGTTGCCCAGTTATGCCGAAGCCACGTCTTGAGGCAATGATGATTTGGCCGGATCGGGAGATCAAACAGGTCATGGAATTGCTGTCCCAGCAGCGGTGGCCAACGGCTGAGATTTCTGTAGCCAACATGCCTCGTATATCGTCCGCTCCGTGGCGAGGTACACGCCCATAGATGAAGCTGATGGCGCTTCAAAGGTTCATGCGGTCGCTTGCTGTCGGATATAGTTCGAGTTCGAGACGACATAAAACCTGTTCTGAAAGATCTTCACAGTTCCGGTGGGCAGGGACACTCTCCCAACGGCCAGTTTGAAGCGAGTCAAGGTCTTCCCCTTACATGCAGGAATTCAGGACTGCCCGATGGTTTGCTCGACGGCGTCCTCAACGTTGAATCTGCGGTTTGACGTTAGAGTCCTTCACCGCGGCCACATCTCCGAGGATGTGTTCGAGAGCTGTGCTGGCTTTTTGAAACCAAATGACCAGTGGCAGGTACGATGACTTGTGGAAGCCTTTGCTCCGACGATTTGCATTGCGACAAAGACCATAAAGACGGGAAGAAGGCGTTCAAAGCCGCAGAACATCAACGATGCTATCTTGTACACAGCTTCCTGCAAGTTCACCACTTCGCCGGTAGCGCACCACCTTCATCAAAAACCACGGCCGGTTTGTTCCTGCGGTCTTCATCGACCAAATCTCCCCTCGCGACAGCGTCACGGAGCCGCTGTATTTCCGGAGATCCCCATACGACCTTGTAAGTCTCTGGATCCTGTTCTTTGCCAACCATGCCGGCCGTTTCGAGAAGGCACAGCTGGATCGGGAAACCCCCCAGGTCTAGACAGTATTTTAGCACATCAGCTCGCCGCTCCTGGCATGCTAGCAAGGCAAGTGACTTCTTGAGGCCTTGCACGCCTTGCTTGGGTATTTTCACATCGTTCTCGTCCAAGGTGCGAAGTTTAGACTGGACATCCTCCAGTCCATCATGTCGATAGGCTTCGAAAACTGACTTGAGAGTACGAACATCTTCCGAGGGGACGGGTGGATCTTGGAGCACCACAGCCAGGTTATGTGCCCGAAAGGATCTCTCCAGCGTGTCTTAGGCCCCTCGCGAGCGTCGCTATCCTGTGCTTCTGTGCATCGAGCGAGGAGATTGCTAAGGTATTCATCCCAGGAAATGGCACCGCTTTGCTTCGCCTTAAGATTTTCCAGTAATGAGAGGACCATTTCATCGATGTTGTGGTTGGGCCTCGATATCGATGGCGTGCGATGGAATATGAAGACGGGTGCAAAGAAGAGTTGACAAGGGAGACTCGAAGGGACATGAGCCCTTCTAACGTGTGACTGTCTAGCGATGCTACTTGCACATGATCATGCAGGCGCAGTGGGGCCAGACAGGACGCAGTTGGTGTAACACACATCTCAAAAATCGGGCTGGCTGCTGGTCCTGCTGCCGAAGCACGATCGAATTCGCGGCATGCATTCTATTACTGTCCATTCCTATCCTACCCATCCGTAGGGACTTCACAGGAATTGTCGATCTGAGCCTCAAGACCCGGAACTCCGGATTAGCAAGCTCAGCGATCGGAGATGTCAAAATGTTCGAAATTGCAGTGGTTTACGGCTAAGTTTTGCTTGCTCAACCGCCAGACTCTTTACTCGTCGAGGAGCGATCTCTCCAGCACGATCTGGATCCGGGAGATGTGGATCGGCCCTGACACCAATGCTGTCCAGTTCCCTAGACTTGTTTTGCGTTGAGCTGCGAGGCCCATTTCATGTCATGGACAAAGCAACGGACGCCATTGCGGCTTTGTGCTATACGACCGGCCTCTCATGAGCTTGGCCCATGATCCTACGTTCTAAATCTGCCTGTTTCTAATCCATGGCATGCTTCGAGCGTCGCGCATGGGGAGGTCTCATATCAACGCACATGGTCGACTTCTCTGACTCTGACCGGAGAGGCCGCCAACGACGCCTTGCTATCGAGGCGGAGCACAAGATATGTCAACGGAAGAGATGGAGTTGAATGCGATGCAATCCTGTGACGGCTCTTGGTGTGACCTCGATCAATACAAGCACGCCACCAGTACTCCATTGCCAGTATGCATGAAGTTGTTCATTGATATAAAGGTCTGGACTGCATCTTTGGGAGCCAGGCCTGACGTTCCAAAATGACATCGATCATCAGCATTTGAACACACAGAACTTTTCCGTACCACCAACAACATCATGATCTGGCACATTGACTCCACCCGGTGTGGTCTCCTGGGTCTCTTGCTCTTGACGAGCACCGCAAGGGGACTCCCAACCAGCTCCACTCTCGACAAACGCGAGAAGGACTGCTATGCTTTGGATTTCTTGACCACCGAGGTAGGCAAACCAATACTGTCTCATCACGAGATTTCTGTTTCTCCTTTACGAATCGCTGACAGTCGTGGACATCATGATAGTACCTATACAACAACAACTGTTACGACCCCCCCTTGCCTCCACTTGCCTATTCTATACCCGCGCAATGTCGAGCCCGGCCCAGGTATTCGCCCACAGAGACGGTGCACAGTTCACCACCATTTGGGTAAGGAAACAACCGGACTCCTTCGCGCGTTCATATCCAGACCCTGCATTTGACTGACCGACCACCGCCTCTCGAAGGAGATGTGGGACGCAGAATACTACGACCCCGACTTGGAAGACCTGGACAACCCCCTACGCTGCATCATGTCCGATGCCGCTAAAAGGCAAAAGTACTTCGCACGCATGTCGACCGCCATGGCGCTGAAATGTGACGTCTTTGCGACGCTGATGAGCGCGGAAGCCATCGACCAGGTCCCCACGGATGGGATCTGGTACAACCAGGAATATCCGACCCTGCAGAGGACCCCCAAGAAGAAGCAAGAGGACCATCCTTGGTTGTCGGATGATTATAAGAAACAGGTCGATCATATTGAGTATGTCAAGGGTCCCTCTGGGGAGGACGCACAGATGTACTGGCATAGGTGGATCTACGACCCGGAAAAGCGAGCGGACGTCGAGAGTGCTCAGGGTCGCAATATCAGTGAAAGGGCTGTAGCGAGACGGGCCGGTTGCGGTGTAGGTCCTGACGAGGCAGCGATCTTCGACGAAGGAGGTGATTTGCCTGTGAAGTGGTGTGGAAGAGTTACATGCCAGAGGATTCAGCCTGGGACTTTGTTAAATGGCCTCTTCAACGACATTCATCAATCGGTGGTTGGAACGAGGAAAGAGTTGGGTCGTCCAGCCTTATGTCTTGATTTCGGTAGAAACAGCTCAGCTTCGGTCGCAATAGATGATGAGGAGGGTGGCGCAAAGGGAAGGGATTTGCTTCTTACACTCGTTGGTTCCATCCGTATTGTCGGGAATTTATCTGTCCACTCTCTTCGACATATCGTATCATTGTGACATCTCCTTCGTCGATGTATATTTTCTTCCGCCCGATTGGCCACAGCGATGCATGAACCAGCTGATGAAGATGCACACTTCCATTGATCATCAAAAACCACGCTATCGTAGAGTTGGGTATCCCGCTAGAAAGCAACCTTTCGTCGAAAACCAAGAGTAGAAATCCCGCATACCCGATTTCTCGCACCCATCCCATAGGAACCATTGTTGACCTTTGTACATATCCCAGAACAAGCGCATGAACTCCAAAAGAATTACTCCAGCCTCGATATCGAAATTTTCGTGCATGCGGTTTTTCTTTGCTTCTCAATTCCTGCTGGTCGAGCAGCGAGATGGTCGTAACATCGTCATCAGTCGTTGTTGCTTGTTGTTGATGTGCTCGGTCGTCTACCGTGCCTTCCAGTCCTAATCATCACTGCCACACTCCTCTCGACTCGTTCTCCTCGTCCTCCTCCCGACACGCGTCGAACCACTCACTCCTCAACGCATCCGCGATCGTAAAGCGGTCCTCAATTTCCCTCTCCAAACACCCTTTCACCAGGTCTATAACCTCCGGGCCACCAGCGGCTGCGCTTCTAAGAGCCGCTTCGTCCCAGTCGGCGCGGAGGATGAGTTCGGCGGTTTTGCTGGGCATGGCATGGCGGAAGGGAAGATCGCCAGTGCAGAGAGCGTAGACGATGACGCCAAAGGCCCAGACGTCGCCTGCGGTTTCGAAGAGTTTGCGGTGGACGGAGAGGCCTTTCGGAGAGGCGTACTCGAGCGTGCCGATGATGGAGGACGCGGTGATGACGGGTAGTTCCGTGGATAAGGATAATTGCTCCCTGTAGTGTTCTTCGAAAGGGTCGTCGGCGTTGCTCTGGTCGTTGTGGAGGAAATCTGCGAGGCCAAAGTCGCAAAGTCGGAGATTGCCACCTTCAGTGCTGGAATCTGGAGAGGAGGTGTCGACTAGGCAATTTTCGAGCTTCACATCGCGATGGCAGACTCGAATGTCTTCGTGCAGATATCTCAATGCAGATGCTAGTTGGTAGGCATACCTCTTGGCAAGATGGGGTAGCAGTCCTCTTCGTCCGTCATTGTTAGCGGCGTCCTGTCTCGCATTCCGTACGAGGTCAAATAGTGTTCCTCCGATATTCAGGTCCATCACGCAGAATGTGGCGTACTCGGTTTCGTAGACGGCATGCAAGCTAAGAATGTGCCGATGTTGAAGATAGCGCCAGATAGACACTTCATGCTCTATCTCCAGCTGCACCTTCTCATTCTCAGCATCGCTAGCGCCGGTCAATGACTTGTGAACAATCTTGACGGCGCGGATTATTCGTTCACCACGGATATCGAATGAGTGAACTTCCTTCACCACTCCGAACCCACCCTTGCTAATCGTGCGTCCAATAACGAATTCGTTTTCAAGGCCTATGGATTGTCCTTCATCGTCGGGCTTCGGCTCTGGAGCCGCTTCTGCGTCTGCTCGCGCCCAGCTTGACAGGAATGCGTGTGCTGGGCTTGCGGATGTTGCGCCGGACATCGATCTCCGCGAAGAACGTCGTGAGATCGCCAGGCTTACCCTACTTGTTCGTGGCAATCGCATGGATCTCGTACTGGAGTGTCTGCTGAGTGGATCGATCGTCGAATCATCCCCGGTCGACAAGACTGGCAATATGGAATGATCAATCCTCGATGTCTCTGGTATGGTCTGAGGTGAGACTGCCAGCTTCAGTGCGATAGACTCCATCGACTCGGTCAGCCGATTGTAACTCGACGGCGATACGGGCGTCTGAACTCCATCCTCAAGCGTGGGCGACATCGTCGACCCGGATGTCAGGGAGGCAGTCAGTAATGAGTCCAGGTCGTTTGACGTTGCCGCCGTTGTCGCCATCACTCTGCGACCGTCGGAAAGGCGTGACTAGCAAACAGCATTCAGCATTCGGCGTTCACCAACCCACAATACCCAGCACACCACGCAGCCTACTCACCTGCGAATGTATCGGCCGTGAAGCCGATCTGGCTGTCGATTCCGTCGAGTCCTCTGACTGGTCCCCGATCAGCCATCTCGTCGTCCGTTGGCTTGCCGTCCTCATCCCTCCTGGGCGGCGACTTTGTTCGCTGATTTGGCCTGCCTTTGCCTCGGCCGGAGAACATGCCAGTTCTTGCTGCGAGAGGGACTCTCCGCCCATCGTCGGTCGTGACGACCGGACAGAATGATATGGATCTTCCTCGTTTCTGGAGATTGACTGCGAGCGCTTCGACCTCTGCTTCTCGCTGTTCTGCTCGTCCTGCTGAGAATGCGCGCCAGGAGACGCCCCCGCCATTTTGCTTCGGTTTATCGACTCGCGGCACCTCGTGGTGCTTGTTCGGTGATGCGGGCGTATCGATCAGGAGAACGTCCTCGGTGCTGCCCTTGCGGGAGCTAACAGCTTCTTCGTCGGTATCGGTCTCGCTATCCTGCAAGTATTTCTATGTCGAACAGAATGGTGTCAGCTTTTCGGGACGTGCAGGTGGAGTCATGATATGAGTCTTACAGTGCCGGCAAAGGGCGAGGCAACAGTGTGAGTCGGAACAACAGGGACTTGTTTCGGAGACGGTTGTTCTCTGGGCGGTCGGTCACCTCGTGGTGAATCTGTTCGGCCGGTGTCCAGGTCGGCCGAGCCGCGCGGAGCGGGACTGCGACGGCGGCGCGTAGTACGTGAACGCGGCGCAAGAGCTTCGTCGTCGGTGGTGTCGTCGAGGTATGCCAACTGACCTACAGCGAGCGCAGTGGCCGCCTTTTTCGTGGGTGGGAGATACCCTGGGAGGGAACCCCGGCGGCCAGCTCCGTCGGTCACGCGCAGCGAGGGCAATGTCGCCGGTGCAGGGCTGGGCCGGCGGTCGGCTCGTTTCTTTGTTGGCACGTCTAGAAAGTCATCGTCGCTGTCTTGCAGAGCGTCGAGGGCGGCGAAGGGTGAGGATGCTGCCGGCAGTTTGGGCTTGGTGGTCGCGGGTGGAGGTTTGGAGACGGGCGGCGCCTTGGTTTTTGGTCTGCTTTGGCGGTCTGGCTCGTCGCTATCATCCTCGAAGCCGGTCGCAAAGGGATCTCGACCACGTCGACGTGCCGTCTGTACTCGCAAACCGCTAAAATGCTTCTGGATGTCGCGAGCGGCCATATAAGGCTTGCTTGCGGTGGTGGTGGGAGAAAGTTGACAGCGCGCGGGTGGAGCCTGGATTGTGTGGGGGAACCCGGAGCTTTCTAGAGGGAGACCAAGAGTGACGCGGCGTAACAACGGTCCGGGGACCGGGCGGTGATGAAGTTGGGGAAATCGGTGAGCAGGGAGGATGCTTGTAGTCGTCCGGCAGTATTTAACGGAGGGATGGAAATCCAAGGTAATAATGACTCGAGATGAGGACTGCCCTGGTGAGGTAGGAGCTGCCAGCTGGGGGAGAGGTGCGATGATGATCCGACGGAGAGGGGCTGGCTCGGGTTGGCGGCCCTGAAGACTACTATATACCTTATTACTGCCCGGCCTGTGAGGACAACAAGCAACGTCGAGGTCACCGCTTATTAGAATGCAAAGCCTCAGAGACATGCATGCAGGATCAGGATAAGGTAAGCTTGACAACCTCCACCCGCCAAGGACACTGCCTCTTTCACAAGATGACCTGAGGAGACAGACTAACGACAAAGCCGAGCTATCTTGGCCGTGAGACATATACGTACGAGAAGTACAGCATTGCTTCGCTACTGGACAACCACTGCGGGATAGCAATAATAAATGAAGCTATGGTGGTCCAACTCCACTCGGCGTCTTTGGCGCTGAAATGCCACCCGCTCTTACACTACTTGTTCGTCTTTGTGAGGGACCGCATCCGTATCACAGCGTCATCGTAGGGCTGAAGGAAATGGCATTTCACATTGAAGACTCCTCTCCAAAACGACGGGAGGCGTGAATACGATGCAGGCCCATGGAGATGACGACGGAACCTGGCTTTCTCAGCCTCACCACGCCGGGATAAAGCGTGACCAGTTCACCCCGTCCCCGCTGTAAGATGATCTTTGCAGCCCAGCTCGTATGATGCCTATTGATACACTGCTTAATCGGACTCGATAGCGATATGCGTAGCTGAAGCCTGGACCTGCCTGTTCAGCGGTGCTCGCCTCATGATCGGTGAACAGACCATTGTCGCCATGAGGAGAAGTCCCAGAAGCTGTCGCGCGAGGATGCAATCACACAGCTCGAGCATCATGCCCGTCGCCAAGATAGTGACATGATACGCCAAGAGATTGAGCTTTTCTGGTTGTCAGCTGCAAGTGTTCCACATGCATGTTACCAAACGGTCGTCCTTCTGGCTGGTGGAGTCTCCTGAAGTGCTCCGGCGAGGACACAAAATGGCTCACTTCTCCATCAAGTCTAGCGATGACTCTTGAAAACGATGCTGTGCTGCGCCTCGTGACTTTTGCTAGTCAAGACGAATCGCTATCCAGACCAGTCTCTTCGTTCGGCGTTTCCACCGTGGAGAGATCGTCGCCGCCTGTGCTGAAGCTTCGATATCCACACAGCACCAGAACCAAATCGCGCAGTGCGGGGTGATGATCAACGGCGAGCAGACCCAGAGAATTGCAACTCCGAGCAGAGTTGAGGTATGCATGCGACCGGAGAGTGATCGATGTACATGACGATGGAGATGTCACAAGCACGTGTTTGCTGTAGGATCTGGCCATGCTTGGAGTAGATGTATATGAGTGTCGACCTCTGTGTCCGGCGACGTATACTGGTGGTTGCATGACGATGATCACAAACGTCGCATCGACCATGGCATGAACTGCGTGTGTCTGAGTCGACATTTGTGCATGGCATATGCTCCAAACTGGGCGAAATCTTCGAATGTATACCCAATGTGTCGACAATCAAGCTATGTGTGAACGAAGAACAAATTTCAGGCCTCAGGCACGACTTTTCGCTTACTTCAACGCTAGCTGCTCTTCCTGCCGCTCGGGCTGCTGGGCGTTGCTGTGCGGGCAACGACTTCAGATTTGAAACCCCCAGACAGGCGCGGACGACGACGACGACGACGACAAAGCCCGCGTGATCCCGATCACCTCCCACCGTGAAGACTCGCAGCTGCTGTCATCGCCACAGCAAACAGTCTCGGGGCCGCAATCCGCACGATTTCTCGCCAGCATTCACCACCTCTGCATCATACACATGACGAGCTCCTCGCGATAGGTCCCGTCTGCCACGACCCGCCGACTTCAACCACAAGGCTTCAGATCAATCGCCTGTACTCTGCAGCGCAAGCATGGCAAATCTGTGTAGCAGACTCTTCTCGTGCTGCGGAAGTAAGCTACTCCAACACTGCGCAGTGCCCTCCACATCGCGCTCATGCCTGCGCGAGGACTCCTTCGCTGCCATACCCCGCTGACCATGTTTCTTCTCCAGGTCGCTCGAAAGTCGACTACGAAAATGTCCTTGCGGACTCGGAGCGCGAAGCAGTCGCAGACCTGCTGAACTACCTCGAAAATGTATGCCTTTGCAAATCGGACCCCACCTCACGCCATCCTCGCTGCCGCTCTCGACTTCCTCATTTACACCATCATACCGAACGACTGCTGATCACAACTACCAACAGAGAGCCGAGACCGACTTCTTCTCCGGCGAGCCTTTAGCCGCGCTCTCCACCCTCGTATACAGCCAGAACATCGACCTGCAACGAAGCGCGAGCTTGACGTTCGCCGAGATCACAGAAAGAGGCATGTTCGGAGAATGGAGCGTGGACAGAAAGAATGATGCTAACTCGCATACACAGACGTGCGACCAGTCGATAGGGCGACCCTCGAACCGATCCTCTTCCTTCTCGAAAGCTCCGACATTGAGGTTCAGCGTGCAGCCTCCGCCGCGCTGGGTAATCTTGCCGTCGATGGTACATCTCGGGTATTCGTCCCACGCGCAAGATCTTCGCTAACACAACAGTAGGCCAGAACAAAACACTCATCGTCTCCTTGGGCGGCCTCACACCTCTCATCCGACAAATGACCAGCCCGAATGTCGAAGTTCAATGCAACGCGGTCGGCTGTATAACGAACCTGGCCACACATGAAGAGAACAAGGCTCGGATCGCTCGATCGGGTGCTCTCGCACCGTTGACGAGGCTGGCAAAGAGCAAGGACATGAGGGTACAACGCAATGCTACTGGTGCATTACTGAACATGACACATTCGGACGACAACCGACAACAACTTGTTTCTGCCGGCGCAATACCAGTCCTCGTCAGCCTGCTCAGCAGTTCAGACACCGATGTCCAATACTACTGCACGACCGCCCTCAGCAATATTGCCGTGGACAGCACGAACAGGAAACGACTAGCACAGACAGAGACGAAGCTGGTGCAAAGCTTGGTGCACTTGATGAAGGGACAGGCGCCGAAAGTGCAGTGTCAGGCTGCTCTCGCTCTCAGAAATCTGGCCAGCGACGAAAAATATCAACTGGAAATCGTTCGAGCTGGAGGTCTGCCACCATTACTCGACCTGCTACGAAGTAGCTATCTTCCGCTTATACTCTCGGCTGTGGCATGCATTCGCAACATCAGTATACATCCCATGAACGAATCACCCATCATCGATGCCGGATTCCTGCGCCCACTGGTGGATCTCCTTGGTTCTACCGACAACGAAGAAATTCAGTGTCACGCCATCTCTACACTTCGCAACTTGGCGGCCTCATCAGATCGGAACAAGCAATTGGTGCTTCAGGCGGGTGCAGTGCAAAAGTGCAAGGAGCTGGTTCTGGAGGTACCTCTGAGCGTGCAATCCGAGATGACAGCAGCGATTGCGGTGCTCGCACTATCAGATGAGCTGAAGCCACAGCTGCTTGAGCTGGGCGTCTTTGACGTGCTCATTCCACTGACAGAGAGCGAAAGTATTGAAGTTCAAGGGAATAGCGCAGCCGCTCTTGGCAATCTCAGCAGCAAAGGTGAGTATCTGCAATTCATTATTGGTGCTCACTCACTCACAAGATGCAGTCGGCGACTACTCGCTTTTCCTTTCCTCGTGGAATCAACCATCGGGCGGCATCCACGGCTACCTGAATAGGTTTCTGGCCTCCGGCGATCCGACATTCCAACACATCGCGATCTGGACTCTCCTGCAACTCCTCGAATCTGGCGATCAAAAGCTCACGGAAACAATCAAAAAGTCCGAAGACGTCATGAACATGGTCCGCGAAATCAGCGAGAAGACGATCGAGTCAGAAGATGAAGGCGAAGAAAGTGAGGATGGCGAGGGTGAGGTCGTGGCGCTTGCCAGAAGATGCTTGGAGATCAGCAGTGGCGACGTTACACCGGGTCCTTCTGAGAGCGGGCCATCGTCTCTCAAGGCATAATCCTGGCGCGATACCCAGGAATGGACAGGACGCAAGTCGTTGTGTCGAAATCGGGTGAACGACAGTCCTGGACCGAATCTTTTTTTGCATTCAATCTGTCCAATTATTGAGCGAGCAAGCGAGCAACTCGAAGAATTTGATATCAGCATCGGGCAAGGCGTTTTGGAATGGGATAAGCGGTGGCGGCGTGTGTTTACCTTGCAAGAAAGGCTGGCAGGATCTCCTCTTGCTGCTACCTATCGTTGCGAATCTCATGTGTTCTGAAGGTCAAGGGGCGGATTGTTATTGGATTGAGGCGGTTACTGCTACGTACTCCCGCAGCAGTGAAGGACAAGAAGATTTTGTCTTATGTCTCCGAATCGCTCCACTAGCTCTTCGGCATTTGCTTGTCGGCCTAAGCGGAAATGAACCTCCAAGCGATCCCAGCAGCATTCACGATCTGCAAATCCCTGATAGAATCGTTAAGTAGGAGAGCCACGTGGCATGCCAGCGTACGGTCGTACCAAATCTTGTCAAGATCCGGCTTAAGTAGCAAGGCACTCTGTTAAGCAGCATGGGGAAGTTGACATGGCAGGTCAGCGATGCGTACAAGTACGTTGTTATGTCCGATGTGTACCCGTATAACCACGCTGACATGCCCCTTTGCTAACTTTGACGTGTACCCGTGTTACCACGCTGATGTGCCATCTTGCTAATACGCAGTGCATGCCTTTCAGCATGGCGCTTCGTTCGAGCGCATGGTTAGCTTAGCATTGCGCCGCATCGACAGGTACAAGCACGCCGGCATGTTACCTTTCCACCAAGTGTAGGTAGGATCAGCAGAGCAGTTCCTGACTGACATAAGGCACAGGTGATCAGAAATTCCTGCCCCTTTCTTCGTACACCATCTCTCCTTCACTTGATCACCGTGTACGCTTGCTTGGCCAACACTCCCGAGACACTGCACTCTCCAGTCGGAAGCTCCAGCGGGTACACTCCATCTCCCCCGACAACATCTGGTCCTGGGTCCGGAAACTTCAACTCGGCTGTGTTCTTCGGCGTTTTGCAGTCGTTGCCGTTGTCTGCAACAAACATGAGAGGCCGATCCGCGAAAGCCACGAATGCAGACGATGTATCTCGTGTTGCGGCCGGCGAAGCACGCCTGTCGTGAGAATGGTTATGTGTGTCCCGTGCGGTGTACGATCGCGCAGGGCAAGTACATGTGCATGTCGTGATGTTGACCGGCAACTCGCAAGTACAAGAACAGCCGTTGGCGGTCTTGTACTCGTCGGCCGCACTCGGTGGCTCAGCGGCGGTGCTTGCAGAGCCATATACAGCAGAAGACGTGGAGGTCGAGTACGATGGCGCGGAACTATCGGGTGACGTGATCTCAACAGCCGCGCAGTTCATGTTGAGCTCTTGCTCGCGATTGTACCATATCCAAGCGAAGAGATGAACGCCTGCGGCAACGTCGCTCGGTACTGTGAATTCAAACTCCTGCCCGTCTGGACCATTTCCAGCATCGCGGTGGGGACAATTGCCTTCGTACGAGGTTGCGACGTGGAAGCTTTTGCCTTTGTCCGTGGAGAAGCCCACTTGGCACGAGCCGCCGTAATGATTGCCGATGCCAGTGATGTTCCAGTTCTGCGTGCTACCTGCAGCCCATGTTGCTGTCGGGGCACCTTCGGGAGTGCCGAGTAGCTTCTCGTAGCCACCTGTTGAACGCTGGTGTCAGTTTCGAAGGCTTGATACAGCGCTTTCTATCAAAACTTACGGCATGGATAAGACCAGCGGTTCTCGGGACCACAGCAATCGTAAGGATATTGGAGATATGGGTCCGGCTCGGTGATCCGATGCGGGTTGTTGGAGGCGTTAAAAGGCGCTGGATAGTCGAGCATCTGGGAAAGTATAAACAGTCGTTCAACTCAGCATCCAAGATTGGCTCACCATATGTCCAAAGGTTTGCGGCAGGAATGCGAATGCACTCATTAGCGCGATATGAGTTTGCATGCTTGCTGGCTCTGCTGATCTTGAGAATTTCTGCTGGAAGCAAGACGCCGTGTTCCGAAGAGAAGATAAAAGGCCAACTTGACTTTCCAGAAGCAGAATTAATTAATTGTCGGTATTGGAGAAATTCGCAGTCTCTTAGCAGAAGCGCGGAGTCGGAGCGGCAGATTGTGTTTTGTGCTGTGATGGCATGAATGGCAGAAGTGTCCGCAACTCCCACATTCACTAGGTCTGATGATCAAAATGAATGAAAAAAGGTGGTACTTATACACGTCGTGAATAGGCATATACGCAGAGCTTTGTAGTCTCTTCGAAAGGAGCTGAGCCATTCCCGGTGGGAGTGTTTCAAAGTCTTGTGCAACATCGACAGTCACTGGCATCTGGACATGCATGGCCGCGGAACAGACTGCTTGAGTATTGGATAAACGAAACCTCATTCGCTTTCTCGCGATTTGGTCTCTGGCAAAGGCTTCCAATGGTGTGTGCAAAAGCCACCTCTTGATTGCGTCTGAGAAGTCGCATGCCTTGCGTGTTGTCGCCGTCGGGGTCAGAGCGCATCGGCGACAGGGGCATTATGCAATGAGATAGCGAGAACATAGAGCCACTGTGAAGAGTTGGGCGATGTTGAGCCGATGTGTCGCTTGTTCATCGTGAACACACGCTAGAACTAGTAAACTCCGTGTGAGATCCCTCGTCCGTGCTCTCCGGCCACGAATGAACATTCAGCATTTCATAGTCGCTGACCAGACCGCGAGGAATCAAGTTCAAGTCATTGACAGGACCCGGGATTCCAGAGGCCGCGCACACCGGTCTTGGCCCGGCTGGAAAAGTCGGTCGCGTCGCCCAACCACTTCCGAGATCCTGCAGAACCGCATCGGCATCCGCGGACGATGGCACAGATGCCAAGTGCCAATATGGATTCTCCAGGGCCCACGGACCGACCTGAGGGGATACACAACATTTGCGCACGTAGTGAGCCCGCTAAGAGTCTGGCCATATATCCATCACGGTTCTGGCGCTTGCACCGAGCACGATTACCAAGCGTGAACACAAGCCTATCGCTTGAGGGTCAACATCCCGGTCCACAGTAGCGAGGCTGGTGTCTCCATCGATCCCCTTCGGTATAATTCTGCCGGTCAAGGATCGCGATCTCTCGTCTTGGGAGGCAAAGGATCATGCAATAGGGCTTTTGCAGAATGCACACCCTGGCCCTGCTCAGTGCGCACACGATCTTCCTTGGATATGCAGGATGAGATGTCGCCTCTACCACGGCAAATATAGCCCGGCGTGTCGCAAAGACTCGCGATGAAAATGCTCGTCGGTTGAATCAGCCCGGACAGCTAACGCCAGGCAATACGCGAAGACGCATCTCTGCCCGGACCAGATCACCCAATTCTGAACCGCCAGCACGTATCGATCCTTGCGCGTATAGTCCGCGGGCTCTATGCACTGTATACAGCAACCGGCGGAATCCCAGACGCCAAGGCATCTTGGCTGTGGGGTACATTTTGCATGGAGATCGCGAGTCTTAGACGTCACTTCACTCACTTGTTCCTGATGTGAACAACATCGCCAATAATTCACCCGGCTAGGCAAAATGTACTGGGGTTGACGCGAACTCGCTTGGACAGACAGGCTACGAGATCGAAAGACCATTGGATCCGCGAGCAACGATCTCCACATTGGGCTAGTGAGCGCAGCCCACGCATGGCGAAGATCTTCGGTGGGCTCACGACTGTGCCTGTGAGTTGACTCCACTTCTGCCGTGGAGCGGATTAGAGGCAGTTACACCCGTGGACGCGTAGACATGGGCATACTCGGCGGCTGTGCACCAGCTGTGCCTTTGACGAATGAGGATGGAGGCATCCACTGCAAGTAGCCTGGAGACGAGCCTTGGACGTCTTGAGTAGCATGGCGCACGTCAGCATGGAAATCTGAGAATCTGCATAAGAGCTCAGGCGCGTCGCCCACCTCGTTCCGGTTCCATCTGTCTGTCCATTCGCACCAGTTCTTCGACAACGCTACTCTGTAACTACCAGCTATGCAGTTCAAGAACTTCTTCCTCGCCGCGGCGGTCGCTGCTCTGACCTCAGCGCAAGACGTGCCAACTCTTGCTGCTGCACTCAACAGCACGGAGTCCCTGTCGTCTCTGAACACTCTTCTCGGACAATACCCAGACTGTAAGGCGCTTCGTGACACCGCAAGACCATTACTGACCTCCTCAAGTGCTTACCACCCTCGCTGGACTGACAAATACTTCCATCTTCGCTCCCAGCAACGAAGCTCTTGAAACGTTGATGGCACAGGATGGATTCGCGGAATTGGCTGCCACTGATGGCTACATCGAGGCTCTCCTGACTTACCATGTCGTGCCTGCTCAATTGGCCTCTGCCAATATTACTGCAACACCGGCATTTGTCCCAACTCTGCTCAACGACACCACCTACTCCAATGTCACTGGTGGACAGGTCATTGGCCTTGTCCTTTCCGGTGAGGGAGACAACGCTACGGCTCAGGTCATCTCCGGACTCGCGCAACGCTCCAACATCACTACTGCTGTACGTGCACCTCCGTCAAGTGTCTCGATCAACCATGCTGACTTCTTTTCAGGACGTCCAAGTGTCCACCGGCTACGTCCACATCATCGACTCCGTCCTTACTCTCCCCGTCAACATCAGCTCAACCCTGACGGCCGCCAATCTGACCGGTCTCGCTGGCGCTGTCATTTTCGCCGACCTTGGTGATACACTTGACTCTGCCGAGGACGTCACAGTGTTCGCACCAACCACGGAAGCCTTCGAAGCTATCGCTAGCGCTCTTGAGAACACCACAGCCGAGACTGTCGCCAGTTTGCTCCAATACCACGTCGTTTCAACCGTGGGATACAGCTCTCTCTTACAGAACGGAAGCCAGCTCGAGACTCTGGCCGGCTCAAACGTCAACGTGACGATTCTCGACGGCGAAGTGTTCGTGAACTCGGCTAAGGTCCTTGCCACTGATATCCTGGTCTCCGGCGGTGTTGTGCACCTCATTGACGCCGTCCTCAACCCCAACTCGACCAACGTGCCCAACGCTGAGGAGGATCAGAGCCCATCGAACTTCGAGGGCGCTACCGCTGGGGATGTTGATGAGATCACCAACCTAGTCTCCACGACCGCGACCAGCGTCATCTCACCGCCGCCTGCGACGCCTGCACCTGAGGGAGGTACTGGCGGTGCTGGTGCTGGTACTTCCACTTCGGAAGACTCGGCTTCTATGCCGACTGGAGCAGTGGGTGCCGCCGCTCTGTTTGGAGGAATTGCCATCCTGGCGCAATTGTAGATAGGCGACCGTGCACTATGTCAAGACTGGCGCAGACATTCGCGAATAAGAGATCGGCCTGTGGCGCTGGAGTTCTAGGGTCATGCACGATGTAGGCTAGGACCAGCAGGTATAGCATTTGGCAGACCTAGGAGGCGAGGACATCAGGTGCTCTTTGCAGCGGCCTTCAGGTCCGATACTCGAGCCTCCAAAGTTGGATGCCCAGACAAGGTAGAATTTTGTGAAAGGGCGATTTCAAGCTCGTTGCCTCTTTTGGAAAGTGCAACCCAGACATTAGCGTTGAACCTTGCTTGACCATGTTAGTAAGCACAATTTAACCGGGACATTCATCGCAGAAACTGACGTCAAATTGGTCTTCCATTCACTTGACAATTTAAGCAGCAGCACACCTCTCAGCATCATGGCGCTCGTCGAATACTCCGATAGCGACAGTGACACCGAAGTCCCCGCCGCCGCGCCAAAGGCCGTGCCCGCGCCAAAACCAGCCTTTCAGAAGCTTGCGACAGCGCCCGGCAAGATCAAAGTCGACCTTCCGAGCATCAGACCCGAACCAGGTCAGAAGGGAGATGGAGCATCCGACGAGCCACCCACGAAAAGAGCACGAACAGGAGGAGGCTTCAGTGGAATCAATAGCTTCTTGCCGGCGCCCAAGCGGACCGCGCAGAACGCGCCGAAAATGTGTGTCAGCTTGAAGACGAGTACTGAGGCGGCGTTCAGTCGCGAGCAACCGCCGATGCCTGCGTATGCAGACTCAGATACAAGTCCTGTCGACGAAAATGTGGACGTTCCTGTGCAGGGAAAGAAGGAGGAGGTTGCAGCAGAGCCAAAGCTAATTGGCAAAGCTACGCGCTTTCTCCCTTTGAGTGTATCGAGCAAGAAGAAGAAGAAATCCGTACCGAAGCCAGCGCCAAAACAGGAGGGCACGTCAGAGAAGCAAACACCAAACTGGATCACATCACCAGACTCGTCTGACCAGCCAAAAGCGGCGGCTCCTCCGCCAAAACCAAAGCGTTCCCTGTTCGCCATGCAACCAGAGGATGAACCAGTCGTTCCCGCGACGTCCACTCCCACCACATACGAACCACTGATCACCTCACAAGAAGAAGGCCTCAACGCCTCAAACTTCGCCCAACAACCCACCCAACCTCCACAACAACAACTTCCCACACCCTCCCTCGAAGCTGTTGCCTCAGACCTAAACCTCACTCCCGCGCAACGGCGCCAGATCTTCGGCCGCGGCGGCAAAGACGTCAACATCACACACTTCAACATGGACTCCGAATATGCGTCCAACGAACGGATGCGTCAAGCCGGCGAGGTAGTGGAACATCGCGCGATCAAAACCATCGCACCGGGCAAACATAGTCTGCAGCAGTTGGTGAATAATGCGCGGACCCAGAAGGATGCTATGGAGGATAAGTGGGCGGAGGGAAAAAAGAATCGTGGAGAGGGCGCAAGTAAATATGGGTGGGGTTGAGAGAGTGGACTCGACCATTGGTAGGTGGCAGGGCATTCGTCGCGCGTGCTTTGTGAAGTGCTCACATACACAAAGGTTTGTCGTTGTCCCAGACCATCCGAGCATGTGTCACAGTGCGAACAGATAAATCACCAATGATCGCGGCCTTGAGGGCATCAGCAACCGCTTTATTGCCTTTTCCGCCGCCATCATTGCAGAGTCATCAAGACTGGACGCTGGTTCGAGTTGCCCACTGGCACAGAGCATCTGACAGTATACTCGGTTTCTTGCGCGACTCACTTACGATCTGGCGATGAATCAACGACCAATTCATGCACCAATTTCTAGACCTGGCAGCCCATTGTTTTCTTGGTTCCTGCTCTTACTGGGGATCGATGGAACAAGACGTCTGCGATGCTATCGAAAATGTTGGACAATCGTTAGACAGTCGTTTGTCTATCCGGTTCGCGGGGTCACGTTGACCGATCGCTGATACATGTCCGAGAGCGCGGAACAGGGAATAGGAACCAGGATGTCAACACTTCGTATCGTACAGCAGATTCCTTCGATGTGCCAACATGCTGTATCTGTCTCCACCTGCCGAATTTGCAAAGGGTGACCCGGTCGAACGATCGAGTCCGAAGCCATTCCGCTTAAATATAAGAAGTGTGTGCGCATCGCAGGGAAGACCTTCCGCCATGACCCGGTCAAACGATCAAGTACGAAGCCGTGATGCTAAATATAAAAAGTAAGTCGAACCCTCTTGAATACGGAGTGCTCGCTTTTCAAACCTTGACTAAGGTCAATGACCTGATTACAAGGAAGTGGGCTAATTCGATCCCAGACATGGCCCCTTTAAGCCTGTAAGTGCCCACCCGCGCCGAGCACTCCGATGTGCGAAGGTGCTGTACATCAAGGGATGTTTGGCTACAAAACGGGCGCTACATTCCGCATGTCTCTGAGAAGCAAGTTGTAATTCAAGTTGTTTTAACACTCCAACAATCGAGCCGATCCCATCAAGGACCGACCATCACTCCCACCCAACATGCACTTCAAGGTCGCCTCCCTCCTCGCCGTCGCCGCATCGGCCCTCACTTGCGACTCCACCACCAACGTCTGGCACATCGAAGAGTTCGCCACCATCTGCTCCACACCGTTCGTACCCTGCTCCTACAGCTTCGGCGTTACCAGCGCCGGCAGTTCCGACCTGCCCGCGTTCCGCGCGCAGTGCTCCGACCCGAGTCGAGCTGTCTACGATCCAACATTTCTCGCGTGCAAGATTACGTCCTCGGGGCAAGACGTCGAGGCAGTGAAGGCCTTTGTCCTCCTCGACGAGCCGGACAAGGACGATAGACAAGGCTTGGTTTGGCTTTGGGTCGATTTGGACTTCAAGGATGGGTAAGTGCTGGCTGGCTTGCTTGCTTTGAGTTTTGTGTTTGCATCATTCTGTATGAGTCCGATGGCTAACGACGGGAATTGGAATAGAAGCGGCAAAGCTCAGACCTGGCATGCAGACAAGAAAGGAGCTTTTTTCGAGATTACGGACGGGCCTAAAGACTTCGACTTGGCTCCTGTGGCCGGGAAGGGCAATCCACCAACCCACGCGTGATTGTTTGCCATGAACGAATCGATGGTGTACTTGCTTGACTTGATGGATCAGAGGGCGGCATGCCATTGCTGCTAATCGTGATGGACCATTGTTCTGGTGGATCGTTGATCTCGTGGACCAGACTTCTGGAGAATTGCCGTTCTTGGTGTACGATCGTTCTGATAGATCATTGTGGTGGACCACGGCCGTGGTGGTTTGTCAATCGTTCATTATACCATACCTTGCCTCCTCCATGAGGTTTCGCCTCTGACCAACTACCTATCCGCTCTCGTCTTCTCGGGCTTGTTCTGTCACATCGGAATGACTTGTCACTTTGCCAGACAGTGAACTCTCCTCTGATTGGCACAAAAGAGCGCAGGTTGCGGTATGGCCATATGTTTTAGTCTCGATGTAGTTTGATGATGAGGGACTTGGTTTAGTCGTCACACCGGACAGCGCCGACCATGCCAGCAGCCCACGTGGAGAAGCCGAGCGTGTGGAGACTGAGCGACTCCACCTCCTCGGAAGTCCATTTTTACTCCTCCTCCTTCGCTCCGGCCAACGTCATGGTCGACTTCTCCAACACAACTGCGCCTGGTGCGCCTCACGACCGACAACACACTTCCTATCCGTCTGAGCAATGAAGCATACCGGTGTTCCATTCAGTATCGCTCGGTCCCTGAACACTCTCATCAACGAGTGCCGCATCGCCCAACGCCGAGAGTTCCACGATTACTTCGTTACCCACCTGCCATCCACGTCGTTGGCACCGGACAAGTTACATCCGTCGCACCACAAGCTACCACGAGCCGATTCGCAACCGCACGATGGATCCGCGAGTCGGAGTTCTCAAGTCAGCGCCGCCCGCGACACCACGATCGTTCGGATCCCCTTGAAAAGCGCAAAGCATCACTTCGGAGCTGGAGTCAGCAGAGGAAGTCGGCCATACAATGAGGACACATATCAAGCAGGATGTATAGAAATTCCGGCGTTTGCAAAAAAGCAGCCGGTCAGTATCAGTCACCGGAAGCTCATGGACGAGAATGTGGGATCGACACGACAGACGGGAGATCCTCAGGTGTTCTACTTTGGTGTATTTGATGGCCATGGCGGGAGTGAGTGCTCTGAATTCCTAAGAGAACGACTGCATGGTTATATTGAGGAGTCGGCCTTGCTATTTGGCATGGAGAGCACATTACAGGAGAGCGGAGGCGGCTACGACACGTCCGGTGGCATCATGGGAGAAATGGACCCAGAGGACTTGCAAAAGAGTTTAGTGAGCTCGTGGAAGGAGACTGTGGGAGGCTACTTCAAACGCTTTCGGCCGGAGTATTTTCCTGCATTGGCAAGAGACGACGCAGCGCAAGCGCATGACCCCAGTTCTATTGAGACTGTGCTCACGTATGCCTTTCTAAAGGCCGACCTCGACTTCACAACGGCTCAAGCAACGAAGCATACCAAAGAAGTCAACGAGCAGGCACAACAAGCTCAACGATCATCGATAGACGATCCAGTACTGTCCGACCGGCCACTGAACGACAACGACGTCCTCTCCAACCCAGACCGGCCCGCATCTCAAAATCTGCGGACGCGGCCTGCATCCCGAGGCTCATCACCGGATCTCAACGCACCGATAGGCGGCAACACACGCTTTAAGGGAGGTTCGACCGCATCGATTGTGCTCGTCTCGACTCCATCTCCAACACCATTTTGGAACCCCAGCAGTCCTAGCACAATAATCGCTGCTCACGTTGGCGACACGCGGATCTTGTTATGTCAGACGAAAGATGGCGCGGCGATCCCGTTGACCTCCAATCACCACCCTTCTCTCCCTACAGAAGCGACCCGATTGCGAAGATATGCTACCTCGTTCGTCACCGATAGTTTCGGCGAGGAGCGAGTTCTCGGCTTGGCCAACACGCGAGCTTTCGGCGATGTCGGCAGCAAACGCATAGGTGTCTCGGCGGAACCACAGATCACTACCATCCAGCTGCCCCCTGCAGGATACGCCTTCATGGTCCTCGTCTCAGATGGAATCTCAGGACATCTCGAAGACCAGGAGATTGTAGATATCGTCAAGGAGGCTAGGACACCGGTGGAGGCGTCACATAAATTGGTAAGCTTTGCGGTCGAGACCGCTGGTGAAGCTGACAATGCGACGGCATTGGTAGTGAGGTTGGGAGGATGGGAACGTAGGAATGAGGGTGGAGGAGGCAGCTTAGGCACGAAGGAGCAACGGGACTTCAGGATGAGGGATGCTTTTGACCCTAGATCTCGTCGGCAGTAATGATTCCTCGATCTCCTGAGCTGGATGGAGCAAATCCAGAGTCAGGGCTGATTCCAGTACATATCTCGTGAGTTCAAAGCGGCAGTATTCATACTGCGTCCCACCTGGCCCTCGAGCTCTTGCTAAACTCTTTGTTGAATGCCCTTCCAATAACCATCCGTCTGATCTCCGACGTACCAGCTCCGATTTCATATAGCTTCGCATCTCTCATAATTCGTCCAGCCTCCATCTCATTCATATACCCCATTCCGCCGAGACATTGAATCGCATCCATACCACATTCCGTCGCTCGCTCCGCGGCGTACAAGATCGCACCAGCGCAGTCCACGGTCCGAATGTCAGGATGCTCATAACTTTGGTCGATGAGGCGGGCGATGGAGTATGTGAAAGCTGCGCTGGCGCGGTATTTGGTGTACATGTCTGCGATCTTGCCTTGAATGAATTGGTTGTGCGCCAGGGGGATTCCGAATTGCTTGCGCTCGTGGACGTATGGGAGGGTGCAGTCCAGTGCGGCTTTCATGAGACCGAGAGGTCCCGCGGAGAGCACCAATCGCTCGAGATCGAGGCCTTCCATGAGTACCTTGACTCCGCCGTTTAGTGGACCGAGCATGTCTGATTCGGGAACGAAGACGTTATCGAACAGCAGCTCTCCAGTGTTGGACCCTCTCATGCCGAGCTTGTCCAGCTTGCGAGCGACGCTGAAGCCAGGCGATGATGAGTCCACGATGAATGCAGTGATGCCTTTGCTTCCCGCCTCAGGGTCCGTCTTCGCGTACACAATAACCACATGTGCATCAGGACCGTTGGTGATCCACATTTTGCCTCCGTTGAGCTGATATCCACCATCAACCTTCTTAGCCGTCGTCTTCATGCTGACAACATCACTGCCCGCAGTATGTTCTGACATAGCCAGCGATCCAATCTTCTGTCCAGAAATCAATCCCGGTAGCCACTTCTTCTTCTGCTTCGCATTGCCGTGCAGTTGGAACTGGTTGACACAGAGCTGCGAATGTGCGGCGTACGACAACCCAATGCTACCAGACGCTCGACTCAGCTCCTCGAGTACTATGCAATGAGCTTGATATCCCATCGCCACACCGCCGTACTCCGTGTCCGCTGTGATGCCCAGTAGCCCCGCGTCGCCCATCTTCTCCCATAGGTGCATGGGAAACTCGTTCTTCTGGTCCGTCTCTTGAGCCAGGTCCCATGGGATTTCTCTGCGGACAAACTCTACGACGTTTTCTCGCAGTTCGGACAGGTCGTCATTGGTGGGGGGCTCAAAGCCTTTGGGATGTTTCGAGGGTTTCTCGAATTGTTTGGCGTGGGCGACATGTCGTTGGAATGAGGTTGAGAGGAGTGGCTTTGCAGTTCTTTGTATGGTTGATCGGGAAGCTTTGGACAGGACTGTCCTGACGGGTGATGTTAAAGACATTGTTGCCAGGTTAATGGAAGTATAAGCAGAAGGAAGAGATCGAAAGACAGGACAGAAAACATGAGGAGTTGTGCCAGAGTCGATCGAATAGTGGAGTAGCTCGAAGGGTACGTGAATCTTGACCAAAGTCCGAGGATAGCCGCGCTCACCACGTCGGGTCAAGGGAGCTTCTTTCAGCAACTAAAGCTGACCAGCTGCTCGATTATTTATGTGAAATTTTCTGATGTTTGTCGTTGATCATATCAAGCGGATGTGCGAGGCGGCGTGAAAGGAAACACAATGGCTTCATTACTGCCTTCGCGTGCCTTTGCGCGGGCACTCCACCACATCCCGCGTAGAAGAATGACAGCTCCATCCCAATGCCGACGGACCGCCGCGACATACTCGAGCCCTCAACAAGCCAATCAACCATCGATCATACAAACGACGGTGGACACTCAAAGCAATGGCTACAAGGAGAATGCGGCAGCAATGGCCGAATACACGGCTAGACTTGCGGAACTACATGCAACGGCAGCAAAAGGAGGTTCGGAAAAGTCAAGAAAGAAGCACGTAGAACGAGGGAAGATGTTGGTCAGAGATCGAATTACAGCATTGATCGATCCGGGTACGAGTTTCATCGAGCTAAGTGCTTTGGCTGCTCATGATATGTATCCCGGTGAGGACGTTCCTGCTGCCGGCATTGTGTCTGGCATTGGCACCGTCGAGGGCGTGCAGTGTGTGATCCTCGCAAATGACAGCACGTAAGTCCGAGTGCATCGTCCTGCTAGCACGTCGCAGGCTGACTGTGAATAGTGTCAAAGGAGGCTCATACTACCCGATGACGATTAAGAAGCATCTCCGAGCACAAGAAATTGCACAGCAGAATCGCTTGCCTTGCATATATCTGGTCGACTCTGGCGGTGCCAACTTGCCAAATCAAGCGGACGTGTTCCCCGACAGGGACCACTTCGGTCGCATGTTCTTCAACCAGGCTAATATGAGTGCTATGGGCATCCCTCAGATCAGTGTGGTGATGGGTTCCTGCACAGCTGGAGGAGCCTACATTCCCAGCATGAGCGATGAGAGCATCATCGTTGCCGAGCAGGGCACAATCTTCCTCGCAGGTCCACCACTTGTGAAGGCTGCAACCGGTGAGGAGGTTACTGCCGAAGAGCTCGGTGGTGGCAAGCTTCACTCCGAAGTATCCGGCGTGACGGACTACCTCGCAGTAGACGACGCGCACGCACTGGTCCTCGCACGCCGAAGTATATCCAACCTCAACTACCCGACCACACCGAACCCGTCTAGGAAACAGGCCTGGAAAGAGCCGCTCTACGACATCGAGGAGCTCGGCGGAATCGTCGGCACAAATCTCAAACAGAGCATAAACATGCACGATGTGATCGCCCGCATTGTCGATGGCTCGGAGTTTTCGGAATTCAAGCCCAGCTATGGCACATCTCTCTTGACCGGCTTTGCCACAATCCACGGCCACCCCGTTGGCATCATCGCGAACAACGGCATTTTGTTCAGCGAAAGCAGTCTGAAGGGTGCTCACTTCATCCAGCTTTGCTGCCAACGCAATATTCCTCTCATCTTCTTGCAGAACATTTCTGGTTTCATGGTCGGTCAGGATGCTGAGAAGGGAGGTATTGCGAAGAACGGAGCCAAACTGGTCACCGCGGTGGCATGTGCCAGCGTTCCCAAGTTCACTGTCTTGGTGGGAAGCTCAGCCGGTGCTGGAAACTACGGCATGTGTGGTCGCGCGTATAGTCCGAGATTCTTATGGAGCTGGCCTTCAGCAAAGACGAGTGTCATGGGTGCAGAGCAGTTGACGAATGTTATGGCTGCTGTGGGCAAGAAGGTTGATCCGGAGTTGAAGGCAAGGATTGAGCGAGAGAGCGAGGTTACTTTTGGAACAGCACGGCTGTGGGACGATGGTGTAATCCCACCTTCGCATACAAGGCGTGTCCTGGGCATGGGTTTGGACGCTGCCATGACGGGCAGTGTGGAGACAAAGGAGACAAAGTTTGGTGTGTTCAGGATGTGAGCGGGCACGTCTGCTATATCCCACGGGAAAGCATCACCCGAGTACAATGAATAGTGCACAAGACGTCGCACTTAGCTTCCTCCATTGACCGAATGACATATTCGTATGCTTTTTGCACATGACTCCAGAAAGTGATCTGCCACCAGGGAGGGACTCGAATTCGGGCACTGCACCACCCCACAAATCATTCCCCACGTCCACCTTGCCTCGAAACCAAGCTCCTGTCACCAACATGTGAAATCATCCCTTACCTGCCAGCTGGTCTGGCATCACGATAACAATGTCTCTCCTTATGAATGAGGAGTTCTCGATCTATCTGCTCCGTCTGGGCTATCTCAACCAGATCCACGACGGCGTCGGCGAGCGATTGATCAATCTTAACCCCGCTGTGCTGAACAACCCAGCATTTCGCACCGCGGGCTGGGTTCCCGATACGGCTGCGATCAAGCGATGCTATTCTCCACCGATACCCACCGGGACCTCCGACTTCAGCAATGAGTATTTCCACCGCCCACAGCGAAGACCTCCGGCCGGGCAATTCGAGGATGAAGATGGTAGAGGCATGGTCACGGGCCAGGGCAGTGAGGATACCTTGGGACCGACAGGTCTGCGGAATGAGAGGAAACGTGAAAGGAGACGGCGGAAAGAGCAAGTTGAGGAGGACGACAGCTCGGATTTGAGCGACGATAGTGATGAAGATGAGAAAGGTCCAGCGCAGAGCATCAAGTTCAGCAAGATGCCCGTCCGACATCGAGCACACTCTTCTCCCCCACGAGAGCCGGGCCCTCTGGTAGATGATGGCCCAGCTTTGCTCATCACTAGTCCATCTCGGCCACCAGAGTCTACTTTGCAGCGACTGCGTAGTGGGAGCGCCGGTGCTGTGGAAGCGGTGAAACAGCGAGCGAGGAGAGACACGGCAACAAGCTCTGATATGTCAAGTGACAACGATGTTGCGCCATCTACCTTCAAAAGAAAGCTTCCCGGCAGGCCCGGGAAGGGCCCAAGCATGTTGGCAGTCGAGGATGACATTATGGAGGAAGAAGACAACGGCAACAATTACCTGGAAGACGACGATGACATTGGCGAAGCGTCAGACTTGAGCGACGAGTTCGAAGGCACGGCCGACTCGCCATCGATGTTGGGAATACAAGGCGCTAATAGCGGTATCTCGACATCGTCATTACGTCGACCGGAAATGCCACCTGCCATAACGCCAGCCAACAATTCACCGCGAAAACAGCAAAAGGAACTGCTACCAAAGCTTCCCAAGCTTCCTCCTGGTCAAAGACCTATGAGCATGGCTCAGCCAACGTCGATGATCAGCATGATGTTGAAGGGAAGTCCATCTGCAGCGGACGACAAGCCCTTCCAGCGGTTTGCAGTACTGTCTGGCAAAGATGAAACGAATCCCTTGTGGATCAAAATCTACGCCCCGTTTTCGGAGACGCCGACCAAGCCTATCGAAGTACCATTGAAACGGACCAAGGATGATCGTCCAATCACTGTCTCGGAGCTCATTGGTCTGGCACTGTGGAGGTATGTCGAGGAAGACTTCAAGCCACCACTGCAAGCCGATGAAGGTAACATCAACCACTGGACATTGCGTATTGTCGAAGACGAAGAGATCGATTTCGACTTTCCAGCTCTTGCACGCACCCGACCAGTCGTGGACTTTACCTCGAACAACAACAGACCGCCACAACGACGAGCAAGGGACAAGCCGTGGGATGAATTTGGACTGGTCAAGGCTACACCCGAGCAGTTCAAGGAGAACGAGCAGCTGACACCTCAGCTTGGAGAAGCGTCTAGGCCTGCTAAGACTACGGTACCCGTAACTTCGGCTAATACTCAAAGTGACACCGCGCCACGAATGCCTCCCGCGCCGTTGAGAAGAGGGACATCAGATGGACAACAAGCACCGGTCGCGCCTACTTTCAATCCTGCTCGCAACCCGATCACAGGTCCCTCATTCGCACCGAGTGCATTGAAGAAAGATGCGTCCACCCGGCTTGACCTTCCGCAACGTGAAGCCAGACAGGGCGCCTCCAAGACTGGCGCCCCTCGGACTGTCGTTGTTCATCATACAGACCTGCAGACCTTTGCTATCCGTTCGGAACGGTTCGAAACGACGACAGACAGCTATATTGCCGAAATCTTCGAGTCGACATGCACCCGTCTGGGACTCGAACGAGCGCTTTACGTGCTCAAAGTTCACGGTACACAAACCGTGGCGCCACCCGACCGCACCATCGAAGCTCTTGGCGATCGTCTTCAGCTTGATCTCGTCCAACGTCGCTTCCCAGGTACAGGCATGGGTCTCTCCGGCTCACCCGGCAGCTCATCGCCTAACGCACCCCTCGAACTCACCCCTGCCAACGCCACTCCATCCCACGCCCGCAAAAAGGGCATGAAAGGGCTGATGTACCCCTTGACGGCGCAACAACAACGATCCAACAACGCGGACCTCCAACAAACCTCATCGCACATCCTTGGCATCGGCCAAGAAGGCAAACGCTACAATGTCCTCCGCAAACAACCTCTCAGCTTTGCCGCCACTCACCCGCGAACCTTGATCATCACACCAGAGTACATCACCGTCATGCCCGCAGCTCCTGGATCACTGGCGGCCCCGACGGGTAAAGTGACGAATGTACCCATGAGTTCAGTAATCGGCGCGAAAGTGAGTCGGAAGCATCCGAAGATGGTGAGGATACTGGTCTTTCGCGAGAAGGAGACGAAAAGGTATGATTTTGAAGCGGCGACGAGGGAGGAAGCGGAGGAGATCGTGGCGGACGTGAGGAAAGGAATGGAGGTGTTCGGACTCGGAATGGGAGAGTGAGGATGGTGTGCAGGATGAAGATATACCCAGGACTTTGACGGTAGTGTTGAATGATTGTGATGTTTGTATTGTTGCATCGAGCATATTGATATCCTGATCCTAGATGTTCTCGCTACGATGTTGGACCTGACCTGCTACGATGCTGGACCTGCTACAATCCCGCACCCGCTACGATACTGTTGTCCATACCTGTCCGGCAGAGACACATTATCTGCACGCTTGCCAGGCGTCCAGATACCTTCGCTGTACGCCCAAAGGTACGCTTATCTTACGGGCCTACTACAGCTCCTGTACGACTATTCAGCTGGTTTGCTACGCTATTTCGGCCGGTGTGTTGGGTTATCTGTACGCGCACCTGTAAGACTATCTGGCTGGTCTGCCAGGTTCTACACGCCTATTTGTCTGTCCTGCTACCTTACCGGCACCTGCACCTTTACGCCTATTTGGCTGGTCAGCTTGAATATTCAACACGCCTATTTGGCCTTCTTGCCAAGGTACATGTACGACTAATATGGCCGTCCTGCCAGGTCAGCTGCACGACTATTTGGCCATCCTGTCAAGTTACCTGCACGACTATCTGGCTAGTTTGACACGCCTATGTGGTCGTCGTGCTACGGCACCTCTACGACAATCTCAAAGACTACCCTTGAACTCGAGGTCGTGCGAGATCAACGACTCGCGAAACGCAACTGAGTTGCAATGATTACGATGAATTGCATTGCTATATCGAGCATATCGATTCTTCTCCGATCCTCAGGTCCGATGCTCACTGGAGCTTCGATCCGGTCCGCAAACGACTAAACTCCTGTTCATCACGCATGAAAACAAACAATCGCAACGCCTGGCAAGCAAAACCCTCAGAGTCCCATCATCATGGCATAGCAAATAGCCCACTCGGGGTTCAATGTCCGCCCACGCGGAACTGGCTGCCGAGGCCAAAGACAGTCGGTGTAAAGTCCTGTTTCGACTGATCTATAGTGGATGAGATTAGCCTCAAGGATCGAGCATGGACGACTGTATGGGAGATCTACTACCTTTTGACTTGGACGAGGCGGAAGGGCTGTCAATGCCGGAGGGCAGTCTCATGCTCGACTTGAAGGCTGCTTTCATGGTGGAGAAGCGGCTGGATGTTGATGTGGTCGAGGAGCCGGAGGAGGAGAGAGACTGGGTTCTGGTTATGGAAGACATTGTTGGTGTTGGCTGAAGCGTTGTTGCTTGAGGAATGGTTGTTGTTGGTTGAGAGATTGTTGATTGAGATGTTGTTGATCGAGTTGGAGCGTGTGTGTATTGGAGATGCTTGGTTGATGTTGCTGATGTTGTTGGGAGTATTTCCAATCAAACGGACGGATGACCAGCATCCTTATATAGCCCTACATCGAACCTCATCGTCGGAGCTCGACCTTGCTATGTTCCTCGAGGCAGCAAAATTCCTGACGACGACATTGATGAACAGCTGAGACATGCATATCGTGGTAAAACCGAACTCCGAAGATCAGCCCATTGAAGGACTGACGCTAAGCGAGGAGGCTTGGTATCCTCATCGTCCAGGTGACTCAGGCAGCGATTTTGTTCGAGTTGTGATTGGCGATGCTGCACATAGCAATCGTCGCGTGGCTATGCATGGTCGTTATCTGACTCACGTTCGGGTTGTATGTATTGCTGCTTTAGGAAGTTGTGGCTTCTACTTGCGCGGGCGAGGATCGTCGCTGTGATGAGTACCTTTTGAGAGACAGCAATTTCGACATCCTTCTTGAGACGGTGCAAACCGTGACTCACAGATGAAGACATTTCTTTCCCTTTCACGCGTCTCTGTACGTAAGAAGAGATCCGGCTTGCGAAGGGTTGAGCAGAAGTTGTCGTTGAGAGCGAAAAAGTCAGGAGCAGAACGTCGTTGCCGGCGTTGGACATGGGTCGAACTCCGTACCTTTCAACCAATCAACACCCTCGGCGTTGCGGTGTTGAACGCCGGCTATGATCTCCGTTACTTGTCTCGCGGTCGAATGCCGAAGCTTACCTCACCTCACTTCCACGGCCGAGGTGGAGGAAACGATGCTTTTCCTGCTATTGAACACCGAGCAAGATGATCTCTTCGACACCCATCCCTTCTGCTGTCCAATGGCCGTCTGAGGTACTTCCTACGCTTATCAAGGAGGAACATCACGACCCGATGACAAACCCGCATCGTAAAATCCTTGTTTCTCCTTAGGCATCCGCATTCGATTCGACCGCCGAGCTCTGCCGCCTGTTGGAATGCTGGTCCTTGGGCGAAGGATATCGTTGCCTGATCGATTGATTCGACGTCACCTTCTCTATCCCTATCGTCTCGCCTGACATGGACTGCAACATGTCAGTAACGGAACCGAATGCACACCTCATATCGGTCACGCCTTCCTATCGTCGCAACGGCAAGCTCTTCAGCTGCGAACCGGTATGAGGATTTGGCTTGCTTCCTGATCGAAAGAGATCCTTCTGACGCTGTGCGAACAGTGTCGACGCGGAAAGCTGCGTTGTGATCACAACAGCCCGGTCTGTGGACGATGTGCTCGCCGCAACAAGCCTGATCAATGCGTTTACCATCCAGCGCCATTGACGAGAGCGCGTACTTCCCCCACCATTGGACCGCTTCGGACCAAGAGCTCGTCGGCCTCCTCGCCGAAACGCTCTCACGTTGAACCTTATCCTACTGTATCCAGGCTCGAGCATTCCACTGATACGGGAGGGCATCGCGGAGAGATTCATTCCGCTGAACCTTCGTCCGAAGTTTTCTCTTCCCTAGGAGAGCCATCAATGGTGCCATTGCCGCTGCAGCAGCGGATGATGTCAACATCAAACTCCTTGTCAGGTTCCCGAGCATCGTCGACATATGCTAGTAACGAAAGTGCAATTTCTCATAGAGATACTCGAACAGGATTTCTTGGCCCGACCAGCTTTTCTGCAGTATATACTGAGAATCCAAGCATACTTGAGCCCCCGGCAGTTGATGAATCGCACCATCTGCCCGCGTTGTCGGCGGAGAAGATTCAACAGGGCGCAGAAGTACTATCGATGCTTCGAGATTTACCAATCTATCGGAAGTTCTGCGAGCGTTGGTTTGACGTCTCCGACGGTATCATGGTCAAACAACCCATCTTCCAAGTATGGGCGGATGAGCTGTGGGATCAATTTGGCCCGTTACTAACAGAAGGTCGACCTGATCAACTTCGAGCGTTATCCGAGCAGGTGTGGCGCAACACCAGGCGACCAATGGAAGTCAACGGCAAAATGTGCGCCCGCGATTGGGCTCGATCTTCGTCTGGACAGAACCTACGATGGGAAGTCGTTGGCTGCCTAATGACACTGGTCGGCCTCGTCGCCTGCAGCCTCAGCAATTGGGACGGTATCTTTGACCAGATCCGTGAGCGATACGTTGATCGGGCGACATTCTCCACCCGTATGAGAAAGGCGTCAGAGTTTTGTCTCTGCTTCTGCTACGAGAGCGAAGTACTTAACGACATCTATCTGTGTTTCATCTACGAAGATTTGGTCTTGGTGGAATTGGTCAAAGGCGACGCCCATTATGCATCGTGGCAACGCTTGGGTGAGGTATGCGATGCCGTCGTCGCCATGGGATTGCATCAAGGAAATTATCCCGACGCGAAAACACCTTTCTGGCTGGCGGAAATGCGTAAAAAGATATTCACATCAGCGTACGGACACGATAAAGTCCTAGCGACCTTTTTTGGGCGTCCGCCACGATTGTCTCATCGCTATTGTAAGATGGAACCGCCACTCGATCTCTCGGACGAGCAGTTGCTCAGCGAAGGAGAGGAGCTCCGGCTCGCCATGGAGAATCTAGATGCGGACGGCTGGAACACCTCCGGGCACCTCCACCGGATTACCTGGGGCCGAGTCTTGTTCTACCACAACCGCCTCCGAGAAGATATTCTCGAGATTGCGCTGGGTTCAGGAGAGGAGGACATCGTCTCACAAGCGGACCGGGTGCGGGCCAAAATAGACCGCATCAACGACCCAATTCCCGACTTTATGAAAGTAACGCCCGAACGATTTTTCAACGCATCCATTCCCCTACGAGAGCATGCATTTCCCACAGGCTCGCAGGAGAAGGGTCCGCGACAGATAGACGTCGTTATCATGCTGTGCTTTCAGACGGGAATGGCGCATACCGAGTTTCTCCTGCAAAGAGCGTTGGTCTGTCGACTCAAGACGGACTCAAAGCAGCTCATACCCGTCTCACGTCGGATGCTGCAATTGACACTTCTGGCCCATTCAAAGCGTGAACTCTTCCGCGACTTCCAGGCCGACCTCATTTACCTCGTGAGCCACTCTAAACCAACGCACCCTGTTCTGCGACCCACTAACACTCATGTTCCTTCAGCTTGCCCTCCACGGCCTCCCAGCAGCCGGCGTCCTCGCCGTCGAACTGCTCAAACAAGAACAAACAAAACAATATACGCCAGCCCTCCTACCTCGCTCCGAAACAGTCCAAGACCTCAGCGTCTTCATCTCTGCCCTCGCAGCTGTTGGGCCGGGTGAAGGCAACTTCTCGATTTGCGACCAAGGTCGCCGGGCGTTGAAGAAAGTTCTCGATCAGATCCTGTCGCCTACCATGACGGCGCCGCCGATGCCGATGCCTGATGGGTTGGCGGCGAGCGTGGATGAAGGTGGATGGGGTTTTCCGATTGGAAATGATGCGGACTTTCTGAGTTGGTTGGATAATGTGGAGTGGGATAAGAGGGATTGGGGCGAGCCGGCGTTGGTGAACGGGGTTGTGAATGGGCTGTGAACGAAGAAGAGGCGATTACTGGAACGGAAAATTTACCTACCTTGGACCGCCCGAGTATCATGAATCATACCTTGCCTTCCGAGATCCCGACAGGGTGGACGCCAAACAGTATCGCGATCGCCCAGCGACACCTTGTAGTCCACTCAAACTGTCCTCGCACTATCCCGATGCTTCAAGCACGCAATTTTCAACTGCAGATCCCGACAATGCTGCCTCATTCCAGCTCCAACCTGCTTCTCGCTCCTCAATGTCTCCTCGACCATTCGCAATCGTCCCGAAAGATCTCCCATCTCCGTCTCCGCGACCGACAACGCCTCATGCTTGACCTCCATCTCCCTGCTCTGCACACCCACCAAGTCCTTCAACCCTGCGATCCGAAGCTCCTGCGTCTGAAACCGCTCATGCATCGCCCACATTTCCGATCTGGCAATCTTCAACGCGGCCTCCGAGCCCTCAAGCTTCGCCCTTAACTCTACACGATACTTCTTCAACCACGGCGTCTTTCGCCCACAGCCGAACCAACGACTGCAGCTCTCATGCTCGCCTTTGACTTCCCTCAACTCCGTGCTCATACCGTTCAGCGTGCGGATAGCGCCATCGTAGGATTTCTCCAGGTTCGTCAGCTGAGATCGTAGCTTTGTGGTCTGATGTTCGCGAATGAGTAGCTCTTCCTGCACGAGATGTAGTTGCTCGGTGGCGAGGGAGAGGTCGTGAGTCGTGGCTTCCAGGCAATCCGTCAGGCGTTCGCGAGAGGCGTGCAGTTGGGTGCGTTGATGGAGGAGGTGGTGGAGGGATTGTTGGCGGTTGAGGCGTTGGCGGGGATGAGCACCGGCTGGGCTGTTGATGGTAAGATGGTGCGAGATGGGCGGCTCGGAGTACCGGGCGAATGGAGGAGGGTTGTCGACTATAGCTGGGTGGTGGGAATTGAGGTATGTCTTCAAGCCATTCTGGAGCGGCAATGATGAGATCACGGAGGTGTCTTTGGAGTCTCGTTGATGATTGGTAGCGTAGAGTATGGTGATGGTTTCTTCGGAAGTGGCGTCGATGAAGCTGGAGATTGTCGGTATCGGCGAGCGTGGATGGCCGTGCTGGTGGACGGGAACAGGAGAGCGAGGATCGGAGTTGGTGTCTATCACACTGACGGTTTCGGTGGAGGAGTATCGATAGAGAGGTCTGCGGTCTGGACTGGGCGTATCGGAGTAGAAAGTTCTGCGGGGTGAGGTTGGTGCATTTGACCGGTCCAGGTAAGAGACCGAATCTTGTTCTTGAGGAAAGTCATGTCGCTGTTGTGTAGCAGCGTAGTGGTTGTCCAAGAATTGTTCGAACGACAGGCGTCTGCCTTCGGGGATTTCTTCGAGCGTGGAGCGACAACGGAACTTTGTCTGGAGCCGCCTCAGCGGGTTCTTGTTTGGAAGCGTGAAGCAAGAGATGGCCATGGTGAGATTTGTGGTTGAATGGACCGGTGGCAGGGAGTTCTGTCGTTAAGTATCGTCGCAGACATTGTCGACCGCTACGTCTGATCTAGATTGTTTGCGCAGTGTCGCGAGACTTGCATGCCCCTTCTTGCGCGTGAGACATGCATTTGCATGTTCCTAAAGCTGTCGCCAGCGGTGTCCAGTGAGACACGCATCCGGCTTGAGACATTGAGCATCATTCACCAGCGCTTGATCTGTTTGCCTGATCGAACAGTTGCTTTACTGGTAGAGGCGATACCTGACAGATTGCAAAGCGGGTATTAATCCGCCAATAGGCCAGGCTAGCTTCCGGGCCACTTGGATTCTCGAATGGTGGCCAGCCCAATCCCGACAAACCATGAAACGCAGTCAAGGACAGGCCGGTCGCGAATCGATTGCGTGATCGTCAGCATAAAAACCCAGCGCCGCGCACTCCGACCTTTGAACTCCTTCCATCGAACAAGGACAAATACCAGACAACCATCGTCACGAATCAGCTTTCAAAGATCGTCCGTACAGATCTCAACACGACTTCGGCCACCATGGGACAATACTTCGACGACCACTTCGAGGAGATCTGCGACGAGATGTTGGCAGAGCAAGAAGCACAAGACGCCGAGTACGAGGCCGAGGCTGAAGCCGAAGCGGAGGCAGACGCTGCGGCAGAGGCGGAAGAGGAAGGGAACTAGTTCATCGATTTGATGAACTCGAGGTATGTCATGCAATGCTTGGTGTCGAATGCTTCAGAAGTTGATGGTTGTCAGATCGAAGACCAACTCCATGCCATTAGTTCCGTCAGAAAGCCTTCTTCGTCCATCCGTGGTCGACCACGATTGGCTTGCAACCGTGCGCACGCCTGATCTGGTTGATCTTCTGCTCCGTAGCAACGACGCGCTCCTCGAGCTCCAGCCATATTTCTGCTCTGCGCCGATCGACTCCCGAGACATCGACTTCGGCATTTTGTGCCTTAAGTAGCTCGAATGGATCAAAGCTTTTAAAGTAATTTTGCACAACTTCTCTTCGTTCCCGCGGCATCGATTGTAATGGTAAGGACTTCAATCCAGGTATTGAAGGCAGCCACCCTTGCCGGCAATTCAGGAACGACAGATTCTTCCAGTTGCTGATGAATATGCTTGAGGCGGATGACTGCCTGTTCCATGAGTCGGCAGAGGGCGGATCCGAGGATCGTCTCCCCGCATGGACTGCGAGAGCAGGTATCCACTCCGCACAGCCTTCCAAGTCGAGCCACTGCAGACATAGAAGATTGCCACTGAGCTGCCGAAGTATTGATGCAGGTTCGTCCAGATCTTGATCGAGACCGGAATAGAAATGCGAGCCTCCTGCTCTGACATCAGGACTGTGTTGACTGGAGACAGTAGCCGTGGCCAAATTGGGAGTGAGCGTGGGACGTGGCCAAAACGCAAGCGATAAGTGGGTCAAGGCCGGAGTCTGTTTAGACAGAGATAACAGATCGCGCCAGGAGGCTCCGGACGGAGGGTGAGACACAGACAGGTGCGTGAGCTGAGCAAAGCGCGAAATGTATAGGCTTCGATTCAGTTCTGATTCCAGGCTGTCGTCTTGGTCCCACGAGTCCAGGACGGTATCTTCAGAAGATTTCGTTTGAGTCTTGGGTGGTAAGGTCTTTGAGAATTTAGCGAGACGTGACACGGTCAAGTTGCTGTGTCCCACAAGACCGGCGAGATCGAGGTGGGTCACCGCTTCATCGCCTCCCAGCATAGATTCAAGGACGGACATGCTGATGGCAGGACCATAAAAGCCAATGTAGCTCAGTAATCGTATTCGAAGTCGTAAAGGTAGTTCGGCGGCAAGGGCAGGGAGATCATCCTTATCGAAAAGCTCCCACTGCTCAGCAGCAGCCTTCAATGCCAGGTGAAGAAGACTGGGAGATCCTCGAGACGTATTCGTATCGTGTTCGGTGCCTGATAAGTAAGCCAACCTCAACAGCTGGGCTGGTCTGCTGCGGTCATCGTCAGCCAAACTCGATTTGCCACTTCGTCTGCGTCTCCCACGCAGAGCCATGATCGGGCTCCATGCTGGCCTCCTCAACCAGCTGCTAGGCGGCGCAGGCCCAGGTGTGCGATTTGGTATTCTCGTTCGAATACCACGCTTGGGCTTTGGAGGGGCAGATTCCGGCACTCCAAGGATAGTATTCAGCGTAGGCGGAACGGACCTTTGGTTCACATTCTCTGCCAGCTCGCGCTTCCTCCTCGCAGCATCCTTGCCTTCAATCTTCCTCAACTCGCCGAGTCGTTCATTGACCGTGGGCTTGCCATCGTTGCCATCAGTCGATGGCTTGCCACTGGAAGAGCCTTGAAGTTGTTTGAAGTTGAAGGAGCGCTTCTTTGGCATATGCGCTCGGGTATGGTCAAGAGATCACCAGAATCCAGCGGAACGCAGGCCAGATATATGTTTCCGGATAGCCAGAGTCCGAAGAATGTGAGTCAGTGTGATGTTCGAAGTTCAGGCTGGAAGTGAGTAAGGTAAGGTAACGCATGGCGATGAGGTCAGAAGTGAACCACCTCGACGCGAGGCGCGACTGTTGCCAAGGAAGTTACAGTCGGGAGTGAGCATTGGTGCTGCTTTGTCTAGCATCATCACCCTCCATCGCCATGTACCTAGGTAGACCTTCCTCTTCGCAGATTCAGCGATCTCAAAGGTACAAAAAATCCAATACGAAATGGCTCCGATAACTCTGCGCCCACCAACGTTCTCGTCCGCTTCACAACCGGCGACGTTCCAAACCCCGACGATCCCGTGGCTCGCAGAGACATGGCACATAACTCATTCCACGCTGCCATTGTGGAAGGACAAGAAGAACGTCCGCATTCAATACACGCCACTGGAGCCGTCTTTGCCTTCCATTGCGAAGGACCAAACCGACCGAATCGATGATCTTGTCACATATCAAAAAGCAAACTCGGACAAGGTCAATGAGATCCGAGGTGTTGACAAGGCCGCCAATCCCGACAGCAGAGGCGAATGGGACTGGAGAGGAAAGGGCTGGCTCATGATTGCGAGCAGTCACTGGGAGATTCTGGGATGGGGCGAGGAGGAGGGTACCAGCAACAAATGGATGGCCACCGTGTTTGCGAAGACAATGTTCACACCGGCGGGTATGGATATCTACTCCCAGGGTAGGACGGGTGTCAAGCCCGAGACTCTTGCTGCCATCAAGGAAGCCTTGGCCAAAGTCGACGATGCGAGTGTGAAGAAGATGGCGGGAGAGGTGTTCGAGATCAAGAGCGACGAGAGTCGCAAGGATTGATGCATAGGGAGGGACGATGAGGTTGTCGCGTGGATAAATTCTTGATACCCCGGTCTGTCAACTTGGATGAAACCTGCCGTATTGCTCAGATCGCAGAGCTCATATCTGCTCCCTTCGTGCCTCGGTGCTGTCTCTGAGGGCGTTACTATCCATCAATATTTGGCGGAGAATTGATAGAGTTCGCGTCCCCGGGACGAGCCATTAGTGGGGCATCCATAGATTCCAGAATGTACTGAGCCTCATGGCGACTGCTTCCCACAACACATCCATTCACCCTGACTTCGCTGTGCTCGAGACACTCAGTGAAGCAACATCTTCGGGACCAACAGAATTCGAAGCTTGAAGAGTCCGTCAGACCGAGATCACTCCACAGCCATGCCGGTCGACTACAGCAAATGGGATGCTCTCGAGCTCTCCGACGACAGCGATATCGAGGTTCATCCAAATGTCGACAAGAAATCCTTCATCCGTGCAAAACAGAATCAGATCCACCAGCAGCGAATCGATCGCAAACACCGCATCACAACTCTTGGCTACGAACGAATCATTAACGATGGTCTCCTGTCACGGATCGACAGACTGCTGAAGGCGTTGGAGAATCACAGGTCAGAGATCGAGGGCAAGAAAGGTGCTTCGGATATTGACGAGGTTGTATTCAACTGCTTGATGGACGTGACGAGCGATGGTAGCTTAGGATCCGATACACCCCCTACTCCACCAAAAGGCGTGCACGCGGGACAAGAGCAACCGAGCTACAGCAAGATGATGGGAGCGTTGGTGGATCAGGTCCGAGGAGAGGTCGACAAGACAAAAGCCGAGGGACCTGCACGATACACGGCTTTCATTCGGGAGGTTGCAAAGCATGACAAGAAGGTGCAGGACCTGCAAGTGAACCTGCTCGCGGAGGTGGCACGCTTGGAGAAAGAGGAGAGTGGGAAGATCACCAGCGAGTCAATACACGAGGGATTCAACAGCTCACATGTTGCGAAACAAGCTCCAGCACCAGCCGCTGTGAAAACCACAACACCGGAACTGCTCAACAAACCGACCGTGCAACAAATTGGAGGTCCAGGCGCCGGTTACCAAGCAGACATCGAGGAAGGATCCGTCAACCAAGCTCCTGGTGAAGACGACGACGATCCTGTTGCGTCCGCGACAGCCAAGCAGTTTGGCAAGATTGCATACGGAGACTACAGAGCATCACTGCAATTTATCAGTGCCCATCCAGAAATCCTTGCCGAAAAGGAGACCGACGGTCTTTTAGTGGAAGCTTTCAATGCTCAATCCAACGCCAAGGGTAAGAAGGACGAAGACTATGCGAGGCAATGTGTGCACCAGGCTCTGCTGCTGCAGTATTGTCGACAATTAGGCAAGGACGGAGTGGGCCTCTTCTTCCAACGTGTTCAAACTCAAAACCACCAGGCTCGGAAGCTCTTCCTGGACGATGTGAACTCAACATATGCTCGCATCCGCACAAGAACCGCGGAGCTCGCCAAGGAGGCCGAACAAGAAGGTGAGAAAGAACTCATCCAACTTCACGCGGTCGACCCTAATACCAAGATCAACATCGTAACGCCTCCGCCCATGGACAAATGTCAGGACGATGACGAGAGGGCGAGTCGTGAGATCTTTGATACTTTCTCACCAGGTCTTCAGCGCGCATTGGAGAGTGGGAGCTTAGACAAAGTCAATGAGGTATTGGCAAAGATGAGCGTGGATGAGGCAGAACAGATCGTGGAGCAGCTGGGTAATGGAGGTATGTTGAGCTTGGAGGAGGGCGTCATCGATGCCACGACAGACGAGGGCAAGCGAACGGTAGAGGAGATTGAGCGAAGTCATCGTATGCCCGGCGAAGCTACGGAGGCAACTCAACAAGGTGGACGGGTAGTGGAGGAGATTGACGACCCGGGAATGGACTAAAATGCCTCGATCAGTAGTCTGGTCGTGCAGCATACACAAATCACCCAATATTACCGAGTTCGAAGCAGTCCTGCTCTGTACCTGGTAACATCTTGCCTCGCACTTTAGCCTACCATGCATGGTACCTAGGTTCTAAGTGAATACACTCGAGCCCTCGGATCATCGGGCCGAACCAGACCCATCCTCCTCCTCAAAAGAATTATGTATACTCCAAACCCGGGCTTCCTTGCACATTCTCCAACATTAATACTTTCAGCATGAAATTCCGCTCCCTCAAGAGTCCCTTCAACATCACCGACGATGCCACAACCGACTCCAAACTCCCCATTCACATATCCGAGAAAGAAGGCGTAAAAGCCGAAAACCTCTCCCTGGCTACATGGGGTAGTTCCTACGTCTTGGCCAACCACCTTCATCGATGGAAAGACACCCAGCCCATCCACACCGCTCGGAAGAACACATCCAACTCCGTCCCCGTACTTGAACTTGGCGCGGGAACGGGACTCGTCGGTCTCTCCGCCGCAGCCATATGGCAACTCCCCGTGATCCTTACAGATCTGGCCCCGATCGTCCCTGGGCTGGCGCAGAACATCAATTCAAATCGAGCGTTATTGGCGGAGAAAGGAACTACCGCGGCGTGCGGTTGCTTAGACTGGACGCAGCCGGAGGAACTACTCCTTTCCAATCCTGTTCTTGCTGCATCGGAGCCACAGATCGTGCAATTTTCGCGAAAAGCGCACGTTATCCTCGCTGCCGATGTCGTATACAGCGAGGACCATCCGGAATTGTTATTGGAGACAATTCTGGCGTGGTTGGCGCCTGGTCCGGATGCGAGGGTTGTGATTTGCTATCCTGTGAGAATCGCATATATCGATCATATTAGGGACTTGTGGGAGCGATTCGAAGCCGCGGGTTTGTTGTGTGTGGAGGAGGCGCAGGAGAGTAGTGATGATGATTGGGGAGAGGCTGAGCCGGCGCCGTATGAATTTTGTATGTGGGCGTGGAGAAAAGAGGAGGCTCAATGACAGAGGTATGGTTGATGGACATTTCGCAAGCTGCTCTTCAACCCGAATATATGTGCATCTGAGCGAATTGGAGACGACATAGAAGTATCGGAATGACCCAACGAGCTTCATTCGGGTTGAGATAATTGTGTCGTGAAAGCTGGAGATGCTGAGAATGCCTCAAAAAGAATCTTCCAGTTCCAGGTTTGCTTAGGAGGTATATATGCTGTTGTCACTAGGTACGCCTCCTCACAATGCTGCTGATATCATTACGAACCCAGCTCATGCCCTCAATCAAACCACCAAGTACTACACAAGCTCCCACGTCCCTCATCAACCCTTCGCATTCCACCGATCGTTGTACGCATTGACGGCAATAGCAACCTGGCGATACAACCAATTCCGGCTTCCCTCATCCGCAATCGGGATGAATGGTCCGTTCGTACCGCCCTTCAGCACAATACTCATTCCCGTCCTCTCCTTCGAGATCGTCTGAATGTCCTTCAACAGGACCTCCCATTCGCTCGTCAGCTTCTTAGCTCGAACCAGCATGATGGAGTTGTACGTGATGATGACCAGCATCGTAGCCTCGCTGCTCTGGCGCGAGTTAGGAGACGTCGGGGAGATGGGCGAAGACATGTTGCCCTGCGAGCCGGAGTTGAGCTCCAAGTGTGCAATGTAGTTCTCGTTGAAGTATTTGCCGTTGTCGAGCGTCTTGAGCCAGAACTGTCCGAGTGCTTCGCGTTGGGAGTAAGGTCGGACAATACCATCGGTGCCAATGAAGCGGGTGAGACGGACACGGTCGAGGCCTTCTTGGTCGAACACAGTCGTGGTGTTGCGGACACCCTCGGCCATGCTGCTGGCAAGGTCGAAAGCGCCGATGGCGGGCTTTGTGGCGAGACCGAGCAGACCTTTTCCGACGCCTTTCATAAAGCCAGCCGCACCTTCTCGCTCGGCACCTTGCAATGGCTGCCTTGCCAGACCACCGATACCACTTGCGAGACTGGTGGCGAAAGCGTTACCACCAGATGTAATACCGTACAGAGCATGCTTCGGTCGGTTCCTGCTGCGTGACATACGTCGAGCATCTTGGAACTCCTTGTCCATGCTGGCTGCCGCAAGACCTTTGGAGATACTGCCGGTGAACTTGCTCACACTGTCAGACAGACCAAAGACGCTCTTCTTGACGAAGCTGCCAGCTCCTTTCGCAATTCCAACGCCGAGATCCTGAGGACGATCGGTGACAAGTCCTTGGTATGGCTCGTAGAAAATGTCTGCCACGCCCGAAGAGATGTTGTTGAACAGACCGACAGGATTGCCCAAGAAGTCTGCTGAACCGATGACAATGTGCACTTGTCGCAAGCTTTCCTGTACATAATGGCTCTGGATACTGCTCATTAATGCGCCCATACTCAGTCTTGCGTTCTCAAGCATGAGCGCATTGTATCTGATTGGAGCATCGTTGACGTTTCCAATACTCATGGTCAGCACATTGACAGCGAACATGAATGGATTGCCGCTTGAGCTGCCAGTGTCCTCTGCGTTGATCCGCTCGGTGCGAACAAAGCTCAAATCGAACTGCATCGGTTGCAAGTGAAGGAGCTCGAAGTAGATATCCTGTCCACCGTCACCTTGCTCCGGCTCGGGAACATCCAGACTCGCGGGGGCGAGCTGACCTTCTTTCTGCTCGGTCCAGCTTGCGCCTTTGACCTTGGTGAAGTCGAGCACTGCGAAGATGAAGTCCTCGTCGATCTCGATCGTCATCTGTTGCATCAAGAAAGTGGCATATTTGATGTACAGCACGCCGTAGCTGTCGTCCTTGACTCGCGTGACGGTGGTCCTGAAGATAGGGTGTGCTTCCATTTCTTTGCCAGTCTTTGGAACGACACTCGGATAGAAGATGAGTGGGAAGATGCCTCCATACAGCTGGTTGTCGATCTGGATCCACTTGATAGTCAAAGCTACCGTCTGGTAGAGAGGAGAGTCGGTGTACTTCAGCTCGATATCCCTCCATGTTGCGTACACCAGTTCGCGCATCTGAGAATTGACCAAGCTGAGACCGATGCCCGCGAAGCGAATCGTGGCGCGCAGCGTGACATTGTCATCTTGCTCTTTGACCTCGAAGCCGGCATTTGTACTCTGGCTTGATGTTGCCGACTTCTGCTTGTAAAGACTCTTCTTGGGCCTGTAGTTGCTGATGACCAGCGTCTGAGTCGGGCCATCGGCGATGACATTGAGGTCGATGATTTTCTGTCCCTCTTTGCCACGCTGTCCTGTCTGGCCAGGTACACGCATAGGAATCAGGTTGCCGATCTCCGCGAGCTTCACGTGCCTCTCCTTACCGTTAGCACTGAGGATCAAGTTCTTGTTCTTGGTCGCAGGATAATCCCATGCATACGGCATGATGCTGCGTGGCGGCAGACGGTATTGTATTGGCTTCGAACCAGAAGTCTTATCTTCTTCGTCCTCGTCAATATTTGGGTTCGCCTGCCAGAACAAGAACTCTTGGTCACTTTCGTTACGCATCGAGAAAGGCCAGTGCTTGGTCTCCAGACTGAGATGCAAGTACAGCATAGCGTGTTCCATCAGGATCTCGACTCTGATCAGCTTCTGTCTCTCACCAGCCTTGGCCAGCTTGATGTGCACGCTGCCCACGTTGGCAATGTCGAAAGGACTGCTCCACGAGTTGTTGACTCCTGGGAAGCACAAGCTCAACTGCTGCCCGGTAGCTTGCTTCAGGAACCTCAGTGGGTACAGCTCGCCGGGTTTGAGAGTCGTAGCGTCGCTCGAACCAGGCTCGCGGATCTGGATTTCCTCCGATAGCTTGTTCTTGACGATGAAGCGTGGCGTGATGCTGACAACTTTGGTGAGTTTGTACTTGCCCTCTCCTTCAGTGACGGTCAATCCGCAGTGCATCTCGGATCGTCCACTCTCTGCAGGAAGCTTGACATCGACGTTCGCTCCGATGGCGTCGAAGCTCACAGGCTGGGACCACGAGCTACTTCCAACCTTCAGCAGAGCACGATTCTTGCGATCGTCAGTCGGGAAAGAGAACATGAAGGGTGTCGCCTTGCGCGCGTCTTCCTCAGTGTCGGCGAAAGTGCCTTTTCCGGCGGCATTCTTGGTGCTGCCAAAGTATGCCTTGCTGCGAATATCCAACTCTAGTCCAGTGCGATTGAGGACGATGTATGGAGCATACAGCGTGATCTTGAAGGCGCCACCACTGTCGGGAACGTTGAAGTAGTGGATCTTCAACCTCAGCTCCAAATTATTGCTGTCCTTGACAGTCAATGTACGCTCACGCTTGAAGTCATTGTCGTTGTTAGCGTTGATGATAGCGAATTCAGACGCTTTGAATGGCGTGTCTTGCATGTCGATGCTCATCAACAACAAGTGTGACAGCTCCACCACGTGCACCGGGCTGACGCCACCTTTGCGAAGGAAGTTGGTCCAATCTTTCTTGGTGTTCTTGTCGTAGATGCGGTACTTGAAGTCGAATGGCAACAAGTTCTGTACTTCAATCGGCGCAGAAAGGCGCAGACGCATGTACGGGTAGACAGATGTCAATGGGTTGTTCTTGTCGTAGACCGCTTGCATCTGGAAGTAAAACGGTGGAGTGCTTTCTTCAGACTCTCCCTTGCACGTCATTGTTCTGACAGGACGCTTCAGGAGGTCTTTCCAGAAGAGTCGCTCATTCGACCAAGTGTAGCCGAAGCCTTGGTCTGGCCGAACAACTAGAGAGTGCATGTAAGCGGCCCCGATGGGGCTCGGCTTCGACTCGCCGGGTGCAATTTTCTCAATCTTCAGGAGATGCCCATCGTCGGGACTGTAGACTCCCAGCTCGATGGGAATCTGGGTGTGGTTCTCGACCAGAAGCGGCGACCTCAATGTGATGTACTTGACGTTGTCGGTGCCAAGAGTGACATCCACAAGCATACGGTGCTGGACCTTATCCTTCCGCGGCTTGAGATTGTACATCGTCTCCCCTTCGCGATTGACCTGGATGCGATCAATAGAGTCAAAACCACTACCTTGAAGTCGCACTCCAATGACACCAGTCTGAGCTTCCGGACTGAGCGTTTCTCTCGTGGTGCTCGGGTCCTCGAATCGCCAAGGCTGCTCCTCGCCGTCTTCGAGCTTCGCAGCCTGACCTTCGCCCTCGTTATCGGTGCTGGCCCACACGTCCATTTCGAAACCAGTCCAGTTCCGGATGCGATATGGCGAATCGTTGCCTCTCGGCTTGCTGAGGACGTCTTCCTCGCTAGACAAGAACTCTGCCGACTTGGAGGCCATGGCGATAGTGGCACTCGTGACGGTCAGCTCGAGGTTCTTTCGCGAGTAGAGCTCCAAGGCAAGCTTGTCCGGCGAAGTCTCCTTGGCCATGTGGAAACCCAATTGCCATGGCTCGATCAGCGGCTCCCAGGCCGACTGTGAGAAGTTATAAACGTTGAAAAAGGTGTCAATGCTTGTGTCTGCTGTCAAATTGCCAGTCCAGTCTCGCACATCGACTTTGAACGCCTTGACGCTCCAGTCGAGCATCGGCAGTTCGTGCAAATCGCCGATGAGCACCACTCGGATGCCTTCCATCGAGACCTTCATCTCTTCGCGCGTCAGCACGACGGATGGCGTATCCGCGCGAGACTTTCCATCGACCGGCTTGGCTCCGGTGCGAGTCGTGGCAATAGTCTGAGCTTGGCCGCGATGCGTAGTACCCGCACCGACCGTCTTCTTGTGGCTTTTGGCGTCCTGAGATGCCTTTATCTGGGCTAACTTCTTGGGCTCCTGGCCTTCAATCTCCTTATCGGACTGCGATGCACTCATCGCCGTTGCTCGATTGGCGATCTGCATCGCAAGCATGATATCCCGGAGACTCAGACGTAGCACCAACGGCTCGATGTCCACTGTGATGCTCGTCATCGACGAGTCCTTCGCTTGCGATTTCATGTCCAGAGAGGTCTGGATGCTGAAGTCGTCCAGGATCCGGAGTCTGGTCGTCTCGAACTGGTCCATTCGGCACAGAAACATGCCGACTTTCTCGACCTGCACAGTCATCGCATGCTGTTGCGATACGAGGGCCTGTTTCATTCCGAGAACGATGGCCTCTGAGTTGTTAATGGCCGGATTGGCAATCAGCACGACCTGGGCGTCCACGACGCTCACACGGTAAGAAATGCTCATCGCACCAGCGTTGGCCGTGGGCTCCTCTGAACCCTTCTGTTGCAGCGCATCCTTTCGCTCAACAACCTCTTGCGTGCTGGCACTGACAGCATCACCTTCCATGCCATCGTCGCTGGTTTCCGCTTCTACCACCAGCGGCTCGTCCTGCTTCAGCCCGTTCTGAACAAATTTGAGGATATCAAAGGTGTAGTCAAGAGCGAGGATGATTCGCGGGCTGTCGATCGTAAGCAAAGCAATCATGTTCTTCTCTTCGCCGCCTGAGATTGACACGCTGGCCATAAATTGCTGCTTGACGTCCGAGTTGATCAAGCTCATGATCTTCCGGAACTTGTTCTTGTCTCGCGTGCGCGTGTCTGTGATAGTGAATGATTGCACCAACAGCTCGCTCTCCATAGCACCGTCACTGATCATACGAAGCTTGATGCTCGTCTCGTTCAAGGAGAATTTGGACAGACTGGCAGCCTCCAAATCTCCAATTGGTTCGTCAAGCTGACCTTGCACGAGCTCCAGACCAATGGCGCCGACCTTGAAAATGAGGTCGAGCTTCGTCCATGCTTGAGTATCTGTTCCGAGCTCTGGGCCCTGGTGTGAAGGTTTGATTTCAGAGATGGCCTTCTTTTCATCTGCCGAAGGCTTCACGGTGTTGGCAGGTTCGACAATGTGATCTGGAATCTCCTTCTCGGCTTCCTCCTCCAGCTCTTCGGAGTCCTCCAAGGCGAAGGCCTGAGGGATGTTTCTCGAGAGCTCCATGACAAATTTCATCTGAGCCTCGGTCAACCGCAAGTTGATGTTGGACATGGAGCCCTCAATCTCCGTGTCCGGTCGAGCCCGCCCCACTTGGTGTTCTGTTTGAGTGATGTTAAAGTCGAGATTGACCTTGTCGATCATTTCTAGCTCCTCGCTCTTGTTGTCCTTGTAGTGCAGAGTGCTAGTAAGGCGAATGTTGTGTATGCCCGCGGACAGCTTGTTCGCAGTGTCGCCTCCGTCTTCACCCTCGAGCGCAACAAATTTGTTGTTCGCATAAATCTCACCCAGGTACGCTGTCACGGTATCTCGCTCGGGGTTATCAGTAATGACCATGCGCGGGAATGCCACGATAGGAGTCTTGATTAGAATGTCGAAATGCATCTTGCCCGCTGATTCTTGAACCTTGCTCGCTTGGTTTGCTGCAGCTTGTCTTGCAGCATTGAAAATAGCTTGCATCTTGCCAAACTTCACACCAAACTCCATGATCTTGCGGAATGGCTCTGTGACGAAGTTGATCTTGATTGAACCAGACCGCAGGTAGATCGAGTTGTCGTGGCCGGGATAGTCCTTGGACTCTGCATCGAATGTCTCGTAGCGAAAGTCAGCCAATTCGTCACCTTGAATCGAGACAAGCTTGCGCAGCGAGGACTCTTCAGAGACGCCCATGTTAATGTCGTCTACGAGGTCAAGTGCGCCAAGTCTGGCCCCAACGCGCATCGTAGGGCCGTTGAGAAAGACACTAACTTCGGCAGACGTCAGACTGAGAGTGGCTAGTCGAATGCCATCATTATTGAGAATGACCGCAATGCGACTCAGCTCGGCTTTGATGCGGATCTTGTCATTGTCGGGCTTCTTCTCCTCCTCTTCTGCGTCATGTTCAGCGTCCTCGAGTTGCTTCGGTTTCGCATCCTGCTCTGCGTTGTTGTTGGCAGGCACGAATGTTAACATAGCAAAATCGAGAAGCGTCAGCAGCGTCTTGCGCGTGACTAGAAGATTGATCGTGGAGACGGCGACATCCAGATTGGTCTTGACTCCCTCAAACTTGGAGTGAAATTCGGGATGATCTTTGTTGACCATCTGAAAATGGACTGTCAGGAGATCCTTCTGCTTCTTGTCGACGAGATCCTCGCTTGAAATAAGATTCCTGAACTCTGGCGCGGGGCTCTCCTCGACGTGGTCTTCCACCGTTAATGCACGAAGGCTGACATCGGCGACCATGTCGAAGGGACGCTGGTAGAACTCCAAGAAGAAGTTCTCCGCGATGAGGTCAACTAGAAGTTGATCCTCACGTTTGTTATCCGGATCCGATCTGTACAGCGAGCCTTGCAGCTTGTCAACCGTAAATTTGAACTCGAAGTTCCGCTGAGCAGGGTTTACGTCTTGCTTCTTCTTGGTCTCTCCACCACGGTGCTCATCTTGATTCTTCTCTTCAACGCCCTTCTCCATCTCGTTCGCCAGCGCATTTGGGCTCAGCTGGAATGATTTGCCGCGAGGTCTAGACTGACTCTTCCGGCGCGCCTTTGCCTTCTCATCTGCCGCCGGCTTCAGCCCTGGCTGCGTCGCTTTGCCAGACTCGGCTTCATCAAATTTGGGTATGGCGAAGTCGAGCAGTTTCATCAGCGATTTGTACTTCTGATCAGAGAACTTCGCATGCAGGACCGGAAGATGTCCAAGAACCTTGAACTTGGTCAGATCTGTCGCCTTGGGAACAATGCATGTCTGCAGTTGAAAGTCCATGTTTATTCGGTCGACAAGATGATAGTGCCTGGATACGGCTTCCGCACTGAGCTGCTTTCTCGTTTCGTCGACCGTGCTGCCGATGAGCAATTGTGTCGCTTCGAGCTTCAATTGGAACTTGTCGTACATCAGCGACTCTAGCTGCTTGAAATCTTTGTCTGTGTATTGTTGCTTCTGCTTGCTTTGGATATCGGCCAAGGTTTTCTTGTCGATCAGATCGCTTCGCACACTGATGTGACCAGCATCAAGGATGAGACAGATTGTGCTCGTCTTTGTGACGGTATCGGGCACAATGATGAGAGGAGCCTGCAAGTCGAGCTGGACGTCGATGCTTTTGTGTTCCTGCAGAGCAAATTCCAGGCCAGCCCGTGTCTGCTGGCGAATGCCTTCAACAGTGGAGCCAGCAGTCTCCATGAGCGCACCGATAGATTCCATATGCTTCTCGGGCGGTTTGAAGAATTTAGACACCTGCACGACGAAGTTTGGATTGTAGACGATCTCCATCGCCTTCAACTTAACAGTCAGGGCTGTGTCTGCGCGATTGTCCAGTGGGTTGTTCTCGAATGTGAGTGCAAAGAATGGATCTGGCTCATCGTCCTCATCATCGTCGCCATCATGTCTCTCTTTCGGCTTGCCGTCTTCGCCCAATTCCTCTATTCGCTCCTTGTCTGGGACCGGTGGGGCGTCCTTGACAGTCAGCATCTGCTCGAACAGATTGCCATCGGTCGAGCCATCGTAAAGACGCATCCCACCAAGGCTGAGGTCAACGACTGTCGAATCTGTTCGCTGCACAAATTCCGTGCTGAAGTCGTCGAAAAGCAGTCGCAACATTTCCTGCTGCTTGCCGTGAGGATCGCGCTTCAGCGTGAAGCTACCAGTCTTGAGGCTCATGTCGACCTGCATTTTGATCGCTTCTCGTGGCGCATCGACTGCCTCTGCAATGTTCTTCTTTTCATCGAAATCGATTGCTTGGTACAACTCTTTGCGCTGCTGCTCTGACATTTGGCTGTCATCTGAAGAATCATGTTGCTGCTTGGATCCTCCCCACACGTATGACAACCAGCCCTTTGGTTGCTCGGGTTTCTTCACGGCACCCTCTTTGCGCAGCTCATTCCTCGCAAGAGACCGCCAGAAACGAAGATCTTCGTACGTCAGCTTGTGTTCAAGCTTGTCGAGATCCTTGTTATCGTCGGCTGACATGACTTCCTCCCGCTTTTTCTTCTTGAAGAGCTCAATATATCTCTTCCTGTCATCTCGCCTCTCGGCGAAAAAGGCCCACGACCAGCGCTTATTCTTGTCGTGTATGCGGTCCACAACAGCTTTTCCAGCGAAGAGCAGCCAAGCGCGAGGGTCTTCTTTGGGAGACTGCTTCGGCTGCAGCTTTTTGTATTCCTGATGGCGAATGAAGTAATGAAACAGGTCCACAAGCATCAAAGCATCACGGTACTGATGGTCGTCCAGGACGAATCCGAGCTCGTTGAACAACAAGCGAGCCTTCATCTTCGGTTTATCATACTTTCCAGTCTTGTCCATCTCGAGACCTGCTCGTCCAGACACAGGCTTGAGGATGAATTGATGTTCTTTTAGAGCAGGACTGTCGCTCTTGACAATCAGCTCACGTAGCTTGTTCATGATCTGGTCATGATCGATGCCTTGCTCCTTTGCATCTTGCTGCCCTGTGCCGGTTCCAAGCAGTTCTGTATCCGTGTCCCAGTATACAGCCAACGAACCTAACGTCGCGAGCTTGTGAGTGGTGTTGCTGGAGCCCTGAATCCAGGTCGGCTTCCAGTTCTCATCTGTCGAGACGGCACTGAGCTCTTGTAAAGTGAGACCAGCGGCAAACGGGTGTCCCGGGTCGGAAATGGCATCTTCGTAACGAATGTGAACATTCTTCACCTGGATCTGAACGTTGTCGATGATCGTCGTGGTCAAAGCCGCTGTGAATGTTTGTTGCTTCTGCTGCTCTTCTTGTGACATGCCCTCTGTGTTCCTCTCTTTCAACAATTCGGCACTGTCCAATTTCTCCATCTTGACTGCGTGTGCCCGCTTCTCTTCATCCTCTGCATTGTACTCTTGGTCCTCCTTGGGTGCCGCCAGTAGGAAGACATCTTCAATATTGATTCGCACCGGCTGGCCTCGTAGATTCGACCAAGGTATCTTCAGCACAAGAGAACTGATGTGACCCTCGACAACGTTCAAAGGTAGATGGAATTGATCCAGCGCCTCGCGTCTGAGCTCGAGGTTGCGTAGTGTAACATCGCCAGACCAGATTCCGACATTCAGCTGCTTGGGGTCGAAGTTCCGAACATACATGCCCAGAAACCGGTTCAGCAGGTTCGCCACCAGACTTTCCAACACCATCCTGGCGGATCGTGGTCGTAACCCGGACCGGGAAGATTAGATGGAAAGCGTTCCGTGGTTGATCAGAGAGTATTCGCAAATGCTCGTTCTATGTCGTCAAGTCATGGTAGGATCGGATGAATCTTAGCGTCTTCTCGTCTCGGTCGTGGTGCTGGACGTCAAAGAAGCTGTCGAGTGTGATGGTCGTCTAGGTAGGCAGTCGTGTATATGGTTGGAGAGGAATGTTCGAGAGGTTGGCGGTGGGTGATGACGGCGATATAGAGCAGGCGAGAAAAGTATGAACGTGACTGCCGGGGAGATAGAGAGGCGCTGCCAACCAGTGAGTCGATCGAACACGACACCCCAAAACAGGAAGGAGGAGGTGGTTAATGTTGATGTTACACGCGCGAGGATCGACCCCACCAAAAGTACAGGATCAAGACCAAGGACGCATCCATGCTTCGTGGCTTGACCGAATTTACGTCATATGAAAGAGCAATACAACCGGAAGATACAGCTTCGACTGCAGAGGGGGACACAGCGATCGATTGGCCTGGGTCTAGAGTCGAGGTACATGGCTATGTAGGGACTAATCATGTGATAATATTTCAATAGTAAGGTACGAAACGAAGTGAATGTTCTGTTCCCCAGTGGTTCATCCACAAGGTAGTCTGGTGCTTGTCGTGCCAGCTGCCTCCAAGGGGAGCTTCCACCTGAAAAAGCTTGTCCCGAGAGCGCTCCCCCAATCTCTTGTGAGCAGAAGCCGAGCGGACACAACAGTCCACCACCACACCACTCTCCACTCCACCCTCAACGCTCACGCATTGCACTCTCTCGGTCGAATAGACCTGCGACTCACCAATTCCTCCTTCACCCCACATCGGCGCTGATTCCTGACCAGGATTGAGAACGTCGCCATGTTTCGCTCCGGTGCTTCGCGGTCTCTGCTCCGCTCGCTCAATGCCTCGCAACAACCCGCCTTCCGACCTGTGCAGCGCCAATTGACCTCGCAGCTATGCACGATCGCTCGCCGTCCGCAGGTGCTGGCCAAGGCCAAACCATTGGCTATGCAGCTCGCACGCGCGCAGTACGCGACGGTCAACAAGATCGATACCAAGGCCGAGGCCGCGATTGGGAAGGAGAGACTTCCGGTGGACTCGGGTGTTAGCACCGACTCGAGCGTTCACCCGGTCTTTGGTGAAGTCGGCGGTGCGGCGGAGCGCGAGGACGATACGGACATGATGGCGGGTGTGAAGAATGACCTCAAAACAATCAAGGACACTTTCAGCTTGGAAGAGGTCCCTCGTCAGGCATACTACATTGGTCTGGCCGGTGTCCTGCCCTATGTTGGTACATCGCTCAGCACGATCTACTGCTCGTGGGAGATCAACCACGCAGCAGCTGCTGGCTCCGGGTTTCTCATGGAGGGCAAGACGGCCGAGCTCCTGCTGCACGTTCTCGAGCCATTGCAGGTTGGCTATGGCGCTGCCGTAAGTCGCGACTGTTTCACATATACGAGTGCCATCAATCGCTAATCAAACCCAGATTATTTCTTTTCTGGGCGCCATCCATTGGGGTCTCGAATTCGCCAAGTACGGCGGCGAGCACGGCTACCCTCGCTACATGATCGGAGTGGTCAACACCGCTCTCGTCTGGCCTACGATTCTCATGCCTGTCGAGTACGCGCTCATCTCGCAATTCCTCATCTTCACCTTCTCTTACTACCGAGACTCGCGCGCGGCCAGGCTCGGCTGGGCGCCGCACTGGTACGGAGTGTACCGCTTCATTCTGACATTCATTGTCGGCGGCGCCATCGTCCTGTCTCTCGTTGCTCGCGGTCAAATTACCGAGGAGATCAGCCGTCCGTCCGGACCTGCTCAGCGCGTGCGTGATTTGAGGGCACACTCGGCCGAGCAGCTCGCGGAGGAGGAGACTGCCCGCCGAAAGTACTTGGCCGAGAAGGATGACGACGAGGAGGAGGAGGAGGAGGAAGAGGAAGAGGGTGGTGACGACGAGGAAGGAGGTGATGAGAAGGAGGACAAGGAGTGAGGGCGCGATTGTAGAGAGAGAGAACCTGAGTCGGGGCATGTCGTCAAAGAGGATCAGTCGGGACGTAATCTGGCTGAGGCGATGCTCACACCTAGCATTCGGCATCCATGGCCGTCCAAAGCGGCCACCTCTTGTATTGTAGAAGTGTGATCGTCAATGTACATTGTCAAAACTGGAAAGCATCATGTTGTCCAAGTACAATCAGATAGCCGTACAGCCAAATCGGACGTGTTCAAGGCAATTGACCAGCACGGCTCTCTACTCGTATACCCAACGCGCCTTGTTGCCGGCGACAGGCAATATATGTACTGTCCGATATGCCTTCGAATAGTGCATTTGTCTTCTCGGAACTGCAATGAGCCGAACATGGCAAAACCAAGTCTTTCGCCAAGACATCTTCACATCTGCCGAGTCGTCTAGTCGTCCGGGCATTGTGTTCATCATCCTTGCTTGTTCATCATCCTTGCTTGCACACTCGACTTTCCATTGCGGCTCGTATTACTCCTCGAACATCGTGTCGAGTGCGGCGTCGAGGTGGCGCTTTTGCATTGCACAAATCCGGGCTGTATTCTATGTGGTGGAACTGAACGCCAGCAAAGATGCCGAGGCCGAGGCAGTACGAGGTACGAGTCGATAAAGTCATGTTTCGATGCAAACGAAGTCGATGCAGACAGAGCGAGAGGGGCGGGAGCTGACTGTGGATAAGAGTAGGTATAATGCCGGACCAGTCCGCAAGGCAATGCGAGCCTATATCTAATGTCGTCTCCCAAGGTTCCCCACTCGGAGCTCATACCGTTCCACGAAGCGGCAAATGTCAAGCGGATCGGCAGTCATGAATACACAGGAGATATTCACGCGGAGTATTCGTATGGGGCTGGTACGTTCGTTCAAGCATCCTCTGAACAATGATCGCTTTCTAACACGACATATTCAGTGGCTCATGGTGGCTATCTCATATCTTTGATTTGGTTGGCCATTGAACTCCACTTCAAGACCACCCACGCCAGAATCGCACAGCCCGACATCAATGCCTTCCATATCGAGTTCTTGCGACCCGTGTCTGTCGGCCCAGTCAATATCTCAGTCAAAGACGTCCGGCTAGGCAAAACCTCGTCAACAGTCCACGCCAGGCTGTCACAAGCAGGCAAGGAGCGCTGCGTCGTGTACTCCACCAACTCCGGCCCAGCAGCGACGAGGAACACCATCTCGATGCCAATGAATCATCGTCCGCAACCTCTGCCGCCGCCCATCGACTTCGACAACGTACTGATCGGCTCTGACCCCAGCTGGATTCGATATGACCACCCCCAAGATCTAGCCCTCCCCAACGCGACCCTCCGGAGACTCATCTACGCCGTCCAAAGACATCCGCCTCCTAATCGGAACATTGTCCATCAATGGATAACACCCCGTCGAAGCTCCGAAAGATGGACGAACGCCTCGCTTGGAATCCTGCTCGACAGCAGCGTCCCACCGATGGAGAATTTCTACGACGACGCTCCGCATAATTACTTCAACGGCGCGAAGCGAGCAATGCAACTCGAAGCCGAGAATAGGAGTATCTACGACCACCCTCCGTGGCTGGTCCCGAGGATGTATCCGACCGTGAACATGAGTGTGCAGATCAAACGCCAGTTGCCGGAGGAAGGCGAGAAGTGGTTGAGTCTGAGGTGGCACACGAAGGAATGTTTGCATGGAAGATTTGATGTCGACATTGAAGTTTGGGACGTGAAGGTACTGTCTCTTCTGGAATCCACATAACAGGTCCTGGATGCGAAGCGATTGCTGACTATGTCGACAGAGCAATCTGATCGCCACGGGGTTCAGCATATGGACCATTGCGGACAACAGCCGGAGTCTTTCCACGCGCCTGTCAAAGGAGAGGGAGCAGACGAACAAGTTGTAGACGCCACATCCGTGGATCCGTAGACCATCGTGAACACGTTTTTGCATCTTCACCCGAATGCGAGCTTCCGCTGTCCCTTTTCTGGGCCCCCAATAGTCGCTCCAGGTGGCCTCCCTCTGCCTTTCGCTTTCAATTTGCCGGAAGCAGGAGCGGAGGCTGATGCGAGTTCAGACTGTGGTTTCGGTTGGGGTGGTTGAGCTGAGGATGATTCTTGGTTCTGGAGGTCTTGTGCGAAATGAAAGTCGTCGTGCTCCGGTCTTTCGGCCTGAGGCATGGCTTGTCTGCAGCGTGGACAGATGAATGTGTTGTCGTCTGTGTCATCGAGCGCGTTGTCTGATGGCCCGCCGGAAATGCGCGAAAGCGAGCTTGGTGTCTCTGTGGGCGAATGGGAGCTGTACTGCTGCGCGGATTGTGGCATGTCGTCCGCATGCTCGAGATCATCCTCTTGAGTCTCTTCCCTGCTCATAGACCCCATTTGGCCTTCGTCATCTTCCGGCTCACTGTCCTCATGAGGTCGTTGCCGTGAACCGAAGAATGTTGGAATGCCGCCAACTTTGATCCTCCTCTTCTTCGTGGCAGGTCCGTACTCGTTCCTCGTCTTGCTAGCAGCGGCGTTTACAGCTTTGGCCTGCGCACCTCTCACCAGGAAGTTGCCAATACCCAGATTGCCCTGAACACCTTCCTCGAACCCTCCGACAGCCAAACTGAGATTCGCGCACGGCCATGCTCGACCATCGACAACGACACCAGCCAATAAGTTCTTCGCCGCCTCATATAGCCCGTCCTCGGTAATTGCTCGTCCCATTGGTATCGGCGCTTGCTTACTCCTTGTCTGCGCTCCTTGTCGGTGGTGGATCGTCAACGTTTTGGGTCGACGCTTGTTGTCAAGGACACCTTCCTCTACCAGCCGACCAAAGATGTCCGCTACGAAGATTCTCAACCATCGACATGCAACCTCGAAGCTGTTGATCGATGGTCGGAAAGATTTGGCAGATAGCATGGATTTTATTTGCGTTCTTGGATTCACCTCGCTGTTGTCCTCGCCGCGGATGATCGAGTGTAACCACATACCCGTATCATCTCCCAGCTGCTTCTTCATCTGTTCGACCGGCACTGGCAGAAGCTCGGACACGGTGTCCGTATTGAAGGCCGCAACGACTTCATCTCCAAGCTTCCCGCCCAGATTTCGAATCTTCGTGAACTTGAAACCAGACAGAAAGTGCTGCACAGCTCTGTTCCGAATGATGGTCTGCGAGTTGGGCTTCTTGTGACCAGATCCAAGCTTCGCCAGCATCTTGTTCCTGCTCAGGCCCGCTGAGCATGTGTATTTCAATTGCTCCCAGATTGCCTTCCGCACATCTCGCACAATCTCACTTGCAATCAGCATGACTATATCGTCCCAATCAGGATCATCCTCTTCCGACTGCGAAGTGTCCAGATCAATCAAAGCGTCCGCCTTCCAGTCCAATGCCGTCGTAGGAGGTCGCGGTAACGGCTCCGTTGGATCATCGTAAGGTGGTGGACCTCTTAGCTCGGGATAGCGTTCCAGTAGGATCGAATGTACATGCGCCGAAAGGTCCAGAAAGACTTCATCGATGCTTGCCTTCTCTACTCGCTGCTTGTCCGCCGGCAGGAACTGCTTGATGATCGCCAGAATCTTCCTACTCTCTATTCGATATGGATCCAAGCTGACCTTCCTCGTCGCGATCTCTTTCCACGCATCCTCGCTGTAGCTCCACTGTGCATCTCCCTCTCTCCAAGTCGCTACATGCTGGCAGATGATCTCGGGGCACTTCTCTTTTGCTTCCGTGATCGTGACGTGGCGGTTCAGACCGTAAGCGCGGGCAGGATAGTTAATGGCGATTAGACCCTGCCATTGTTGCACGGCCAGCGGTGTGTCGCGGTCGACATCCAATCGGACCATCTCACATTGAGCGTAGAAGGCATCGAGATCGACGTGGGCGATAACTCGCAGGGGACAGGCGGGAGCATAGTGGGCGAGAGTCGAGAGATGTTTATGTGTGAACTTGCTGCGGCGGGTGGCAGCGAGGAGTGGCGAGGAGTGGAAGGCCTGAGAGGATGACATGGATCTATGACATGCTCAATAGCATGTATGGGAGTGTGCTGATACCACTTTGCGATGTTCGATGTTGGCTGCTCTGCACGTGTCAAAGCGCGTCGAGATCGTGGAAGTTAAAGTGCAAATATTGGTTACGTCACCTTATAATAACGACAACATTCATGCCCAGGAAACATGAAGAAAAGAGCTACCATAACATCGAATTGTCATTGGCTGGCTAGTGCATCAGCTACTGATGAAGCTCTACCTCGCCTTTCGCGCCGCAGCAGCAGAATGCACATTGAAACGATCATAAGGTGTATTCCTTTTCATCACGACTGTCCTGCCCATCTCCACCCATTACTTTCCACTGATCTGACCCTCCACGAAGTCGAGCGCTTGCTCCGTGCTAACGACATCAATGCTACTCGCCTTGTTCAGGTAGCTCACACCATAGCACTTCTCCGCAACCAGCAACATTTCCGGCCTGAAGGTCGTACAGATGAACTGGCCCGTCTCTGCGCTCTCCTCCAACAGCTGCGCCACCGCCGTACGATACTGAGCATCCAGATTGGCGTCAATCTCATCGAAGAGGTAGAAAGGAGCGGGGTCCGAGCGTTGAATGGCGAACACCAACGCCAACGCACACAGCGACTTTTGTCCTCCGCTGAGCTGCTGAATCCGCTGCTGCTCATCGTGCTTGCTGTTGAACGACACGGAGATGCCGACCCCGATGTAGTTCTCCACGCCGGTGCGTGCGCGCACAGTCTCCTCGTCTTCGTCCTCGTCGCTGTCGTCTGGAGCTGCTCCTCCATTCGCGTTCTTATCGCTTCGGCGTTGAATGATCAGACGACCTTTGCCAGCGGGCACAAGTTTGACGAAGATTTCGGCGAAAGCTTTGCTGACTTGCTTGAACGTACGCTCGATGGCCTCGTCTTTCCGCATGTCAAGCACGTCGATCAGTTCCCGAATACTGCTGTCACTACTATCGAGCCCCTTTCGGCGCTCTTCGAGATCGGCGCGCTGCTTTTCGAATTGCTGATATTGCTCGAAAGCCTTCTTGTTGACGTGGCCGTACTTCTTGAGAGACTCTTGCACTTTGTGCAGCTTTTGTGTTGCGGTGGTGACAGTCATATTCTTGTACTGCGGTTTGTAGGCCGCATCGGGGACTATGCCCAAGTTCCGAATTTGATTCTGCACTTCCGCGAGACGGGCTGCGTGTCCCGCCCGTCGCTGCGCGCCCCGCTCGACGTTCTTCTGGTGGTTCTGCATGGCTTTCTCGATTCTGTCGACTTCACCGCGCTTAGTGGCACGGCTTGTCTCAAAGGCGCCCAGCTGATTCTGCGCTTCGTCGATGGCATCGTCAATCTCTTTCAATTTGGCGTCGATCCCGTCGAGACGCTTCGTGGCACGCTTTACTTCCGACTTGCGCTCCTTGAGCTTCGTCGAGTCTCCGGCGCCGCTTCTAGTGGCGTCGTTGTCCAGGTCTGCTGCGAGAAGCTCGTCACGTCGTGGTCGCAGGTTCACCGTAAGGGTGTCCTCAGTGTTCCTCTTCGTTCCCTCGAGGTCCGCAAGCTCGTTGTACAGTGTTGTATACTGCTTCTTCAAATCCGGCAGCTGGCTATTCAGCTGTTCCAGCTGGCTTTCCTCCTGGTTGCTCAGCGATTTCTTAAACTCTGATGCCAGTTCGGCCTCGAAACCGCTCAGCTGATTACCTAGGTCGCTGAGCAGACTTGAGATGCCATCGTGTTGGTTCTGCTTGCCGCTGACCTCTTCACGACGATTACGCAGGTCAAGCTCTTTCCGTCGGAGCTCCTCTCGCATCGGGCCATATCCACCATCCATCTGATCGCGCTTCTGCTGCACCTTCTCAAGTAAACTCATCGCTTTGCTAACTTTTTGGTCGATCTGCTTGAGTTCGCTGCCTATTTCGTCTTTACGAGATGTGGTGCCGTCATATTCCAGCCGAGCAGCCTTCATGCGTCTCAGGCCATCGATACGCGAGTTGCGGGAATCGTGAAAGCCACCGGTCAGAGCACCCTTCTTGTCAGATCGATCGCCTTCAGGAGTGATGGCACTGACGGCGTGGCTGCGAGCGTACTGCGCGGCGACTTGCAAGTTCGGGCAGACGATGGTCTTGCCAAACACCTGCTGCATCGCCTTCTCGTACTTCGCATCATATCTGAGCTTGCTTAGCAGAGCAACGGCATCACTTGCTTTGGGCATCTCCACCGGCCGGACCTTGACCCGGTTGAGAGGCGTAAAGGTGACACGTCCGCCCTTCTCGGCTTGTAGTCGCTTGATTAGCGTCTCCGCGACCTCGTCGTCCTCAACGACGTAGTGAAAGAGGGATGCTCCAGCGGTGACTTCTGCAGCGGTCTTGTATGAGTCTCTGCAATCGAACAGCTCACCCAACGGGCCATACACCCCCTCGATGCCATCTTGCTCGACGATTCTCCGCACGGAAGCCAGACCGCGGGCTGTGCTTGCGTCCATCATCTGACCAAGAAACCTTTCCGCCTTCTCCAGCTCCAGCCTCGCGTTAGCTATGACGGAGTCAAGCTTGGCCTCCTCTCGCCACAGTTCCTTGCGCTGGTCCTGCAGACGAGCTTTCTCCTCTGCAGCCTGTTGAATCTCAGCGGAAACGTTATGTTGCTCGTCGCCTCTGTTCTCAATCCGATTTCGCAACTCGGCAATGTCTTCCTCGAGCTGCCCAATCTGCGACTCCAGCTCCGCGATGTCTTCGGTAATCTGCATGCTGTTGGCCTTGCGGGTCGCAAGAATGTTGTGAATTTCCGAAACCTCCTTTCGAAGCCACTCATCGCGTTCTTTCTTTGTCTTGAACTGGTTCTGACGACCTTGCTTGGAGTAGAGTCGCTGTCTGGTGGACTCGGCTTCCTGAACCTGCTCCTTGAGATCTTTTGCCTCCGCACGCTTTGCATTGAACTCGGGTAGAAGTTGAGCCAGGGTTGTTTCGTGTTGTTTGATGAGCGCTTGAACGTCGCGGAGCTGGTTTGCGCGGTCGCTTTGAGCTTGCTGGGCCGCATTCTGACTTTCTTGCATCCCAAGGACGTCTGACTCTGCCTTTGCTTTGGCCCTCGCAGTCTCTGTGCGATCCTCTTTATATTGTGCCTTCTCCTCTTTTAAGAGCTTGATCTGCTGCTGCAATCCAGCGATCTGCACATCGATCTTCTCTAGCTGCTTCTCGCCAGCTTCGAGAGCCTCGCGATGCTCGTCATTCTGCTCAGCGCCCTCCTCGCGATCTCCGTCGATTCGGTCAAGGTGATCTTGGAGCATTTCCTGGTCATGGTGGTGAATAGTGTACTCGAGACACTTTCGCTCACGATCTTTATCCTGGTATTCACGAAGCTCCTCCTTTTCCTCCTCGAGCTCGTTCAGTCGGCCACGAATGTGCTCAAGCAGATCGTCGATCTTCTCGCGTTTGTGGTGAGTTTCATCCATGATCTTGCGCGATTCTGATCTCCTGCTTTCGTACACCTCCGTACCTGCGACCGTCTTGAGCATGTTCAAACGCTCGTTGTCCTTCATGTTGGTAATGGCTGTCACTCTGCCCTGAGGCACAATGTAGTACGGATTACTCCTGCTGAAACCGGCACTCTCTAAGATGTTCAGGACCTCCTGCTTGGTGGTATTTTTGCGGTTCAAGCTGTATTCGTCCTTCTTTTGGCCAATCGTGCGGCGAAGGATCACCTCGGGAGTGTTCGTGGGGAAGCGCTCGTCGCTGTTGTCGAAGATGAGTTCGACGTAGGCGCTCATCACCGCGGACCCAGCACCCTCGTGTAGGAGACCTTGTCGGTCCTCCCGCCCGAGCTGTGTGTATTTGTCGCTGAGGACGAAGCGAATCGCCGCGAAGAAATTGCTTTTGCCGGATCCATTGCGACCGACGATGACATTGTGTTTGGGTGAGAATGGCTCAATGACCGTCTGGTCCTTGTAGGACTTGAAGCCCTGGATGATGATCTGTTTGATGTACATCGTATCGGTGTTGGCGCGTCCGGATGGTCTTAGATGGCGCTCTCTGGCGCAAGTGCTGGGAAAACCTTCAGACAGTTGCGAGGTCTGATGGACGGCGTTGTGGGGTGTTGTCGACGGACGGGAGGAAAAGTCAGTCAGATGTCGAATTGTGTTTGTCGACTTGCTGAAGTGCTACGCGTCGACTGCTGGTCGCGTCTCTTGAGATGGCACGTGCTTTGTGGGATCGCGGGGTCGTTCCTGCCTGAGGCGACCAAGCAGGTGTCCAACCTTCCAGGTTCTCTGACAATGGATCACGTGCTAGATCACAGTCAGCAAGCCACCATCACGCCAGGGCATGTACAAGGTTTGTTTAAGCGCCGACCTCTGGCACTTCACATCGTGGCACATCTCCGCTCCCTCCATGGATTCCACCTTTCCTCTTCAGACTGCTTGGCTGCAGATGTGAGATGCGTCCTTGTCGATTTGATTCGTCTTCGATTGCAGCGAAGCGAGTCCTGGTAGGTGCTTGTTTCTCTTCCATTCAAAAATAGCACTGCCCAAACCTCTGTCCCACTCTCATTGGCGCCGATCGTCTCTTACAACACCTCCATACCAGCAAATCCTCTGCCGTCGCTGTTCGTCCCGTGCAGGCGGTCACCCGGAAGACACTCACTCGGATTGCGCTGCTGGACATCACCTCGTACCCCATGCTAGCGAGCTTTCCTACTCGCTGCCGCGCCAGAAGGCCGCGTGCGGTTTCTGCAGACTACCGATAGTCCCCCGTTCGGTGGATCATCGCGTTCTCGTTTCAGGACCAACTGCGGTGCGCGCTCAGTTCGCGAACATGAGCCAACAGCGTGATGGCTATCCTTCTTTTCCTCCTCCCCCGCCACCTCAGCAGAACTTCTCTGCTCCAGGATCGCCTGCGCTCCCACGGAGTCGGCCGAATTCTGGGCTGCTCTCTTCGATATCTACTTCATTTCTCCAAAGCGGGCAGGGTGATTCATTCACGCAATCTCAGGCATCTACGCCCGTATATGGCTCCCATTTGTCGCCTGGCCTGCCAGTCTCGTACGGTCCTAGAACGCCAAGTGCTTTACATCCGCAGGCATCATCTGGTCTCGCTCTCCCACCGCCTCCTCGCCAACCTTCTCCCAGCTCGCCGTCTGTGACAATGGAGCCGTATAATCCGCGACAATGGAACAGAAGCCAGGTCTCCGGCTCGCAGATGGTCTTTCAACAACGACACAGTGCAATGCCTGCGAGCACAGCCCATGCCAGCGGAATGGAAGGTATGCTCAATTTGTATTTGCCTTATTCTACATGTTCGGAGCGATGTTGTTTTTCGAAGTTGCTGGACCAGTGCCTTGCATTTGCGATCCGCTCTCCGCTGACCTGTGTCCCTCCCAGCGGCCATGCCTTCTCCCCCGCCGCCGTACTCACCAGAAACGCCAGACAATTCGTCCCGAAGTAATCTCGTATCGCCTGTACTTGACAACATCGGATTCACAGCATCGCCAATGGTCGCAGAAGGTTCCTCGAGAAACTCTCCACAGGTCTCGAGATCTCCAGCGTTCCCTCCACCGCCTCCTCAGTCCTCTCGAAACCGTGATCGATCGGCCTCGGGCCAGGCACAGCGATCGTTTTTCAGCTTGTCTGGGCTGAGGGGGAAGCAGCCAGCAACGGTAGATGTTCAGGGTCAGCCGAGCATCGCGGTTCCAGCCCCGCTGTTCATGGATGCACAGCCGCCAGCGGCAAGAAGAGCAGCATCGACAGGACACATAAATTCTGGCGGTCCTGGTATAGCCTCGTCAATACACACACCAATTGGACGCGAATCTCCAGACAGCCGATGGCAGCCGGGCCTACCGCTACCTGGTCCTCCTCCAGGTCCGCCACCGCCTCCAACGAATCGTTCGCAAAGTCTGAATCGACCGATGGGTTCTGTTGGATCAAGCAGTAACGGAGATGATCGCGGGTTCGAGGCACCTAGGCAGAGACGAACAATGGTGGTCTCGACTCTAGGTCCAGTCCCTCCTACGCCGGCAGACTGGGTGGACTCGGACCACCAGCGACCGAGTGAGACGCCACCACTTCCTCCACCACCACAAACTCAGCCCGAACCTGAAACACCTCCGCTACGTATCGTCACTGGAGTAAACCACGCAAGTTCGTCGTCTCGAAGAGCCACTACGAGAGACATGAGCGCACAGGGCATAAGGGAACGGAGATCAAGAAGTCGAGCTCAAGGTGTCAACGATGAAGACTCTAGGCCCGCGAATCTCGTCTTCTCGCCCGACGGAGGTTCGATCAGTCGTCGACGCGAGCACATGCGGAATCCATCCGGAAATGCTGGCCCATCATCAGCTCCGGCTGCGTCGTCGTCGAAGGCGCCAGAAAGTGTCCTGACTCCGCCATACACACCGGCGATCAGCAGGAAGAACGCTATTAAAGCTCCGAACAGTGCATCGAGTGACCGACCGATTTCGCATCTGTTACATACACCAAACGAAGAGAGCATCATACATGCCCCTCTGAGCCCCGCCAGGCCCCCTTCCAGCGGATCAGCCAAAGGTCCCAGCAAGCTTGATGCCTTCTCCATGCAAGCCATAGAACGACATCGTGTGTTCGTGGAGAAGGAAGCTGCTGCATCGACCGATGAGCAGCGTCTGGAACTCTTTGCAAATTTTCTGGTACATGAGTCGAGGCTGCGTCGGGATCGATACACTGCCGCTTACAATGCTATGGCTGGTGACATTGTGGACCTCACCAGAGACATGTGGCGACCATATGCATCGAAGAGTAGTCGCCGAGCTATCACGCCGACCACTTCAATGTCTTCTTTCGATCCTACTGTGCCTTCATGGACCTCTGATGGCCAGCCTGTTTCAGCGAATGGCAATGCTTCAAGCTCTGCAACCTCGCTGGAGGGTTTCACTCCTGCAACTGATACGGGCTCTATGGGAGACTTGAGTGACAGCTTTGAACGGGCAGAAGGAAGGCAGTGGGCTGAGTCTTTCAAGCCTTCGCTGTCGCCGATCCCCAGTATGGCTGTCAGCACTGTTCCTGACGAAAATGACTCTCGTGGCCGTACAGCAAGTCGCTGGTGGGACAATCCCAGCCAATCTGGTGCTGGATCGATTGGACGCCCTGACCGCATTGAGAAGTCTCGTCGGGAGACTAAGTACATGGGCATCAACCCCGCTGCTCTTCAAGCGAGTGATCAAGAGCATCCAGATCCGTCTCCAGCCTTGAGCAATTCCGCCTATACATACGGGCCTGATGAGTATCCTCCGGAGAAGGTCGGCTGGCATGATGGAGTTGATCTCGATACCCCGATACCGACTCCGCAGAGGTTCGGAGTGTCGACCCCGGGCGTCGAGCCTCTAGACGTGTCCAGGCTTGTGACGCTGCCGCCGCCATATCCTCGCCATCATCCTGCTGTGAACAATAGTCACCCACAATTAAATGACTTGCGCAGCGAGCATCGACTGTTGGCGGACTTGTCAGCGATCCAGAAGATTAAAGACGATTATCTGGAGAAAGACTTCGCTCTATCACAAGAACAGCAAAGTGCTGGAAAGAAACGCCGAAGCAGACTGCGAACCGACATACAGAGCAGAATCGCAGATGGTAGTATATCCTTCGCCGACGCAGCAAAAGCTGAGGCAGATTTCGACGAAGAAGAAGCCGAACGAGGAAAGGTCAACGCTCGTGCAATTTTCGATCTCTTCGAGACCAGTGTTGCTCATCCGTTAAACACCCTCCTGACAGAGCGACTCGCAAAAGCAAACGACTGCATACGCCAATTACGCACCGATCTTGAAGGCAATCGCCACTCAACGAATCCGAACGAAGCACAGGAAGAAGGCGACGAACACCCCGAGCGTCTCGAGAAGCTGACTCTGCTCAAATGGCTCTTTGAAGCTCGCGAGCAGCTGCACAAAGAAATGTCCGATCTCCACGGCATGCGCAGCGAAAAGTACTCCGAAGTGATCCTCACACCCTACCGCATCGCCAAACTGCAGTCCAAAATCGACGAAGCCACGTCATTCTTCCAGAAAGACAGTCTCGAGCGACAAGTCAGTCTGGCAAAGGACTCCCTCAAGCGTCTCGAGGAGCTGCAAGGCATCATGGAGTCGAATGTCTCCCGTGGCGTAGAGGACCAACTCTCCGCGTTCTGGGACATCGCTCCTGGCTTGCTTGAAGTGATTCAACAGATCCCAACATCCTTGACACAGATGTCTCGACTGGAGGTCCAGATTCCCTGCCAGGAATACGACGAAAACCCATCGTACCATCAACACCCACTGCAATACCTCTACTCCCTCCTCGGACACGCAGAAAAGAGCGCGTACCAATTCATCGAGTCGCAGACGAATTTACTGTGTCTGCTGCATGAAGTGCGCACCGCGACGACGAAGTCGAGACTGCGAGGGCTTGAAATTGAGAGGCAGGCGAATGCGCCCGGAGATGGGGACATTCGAGCGGAGATGATGCAGGCGAGGCGGGAAGCGGAGGATGTGTTGACGAGGGAGTTGAAGGAGAAGGTGGGTGAGGTGGAGAGGCAGTGGGCTGAGGCTTTGGGAGAGGGAGTGGAGGAGTGTAGGGATGCTGTGAGGGCGTGGTTGGAGGAGAGTGGTGGGTTGGAGGAGGGGTTGGATGGGTGAGTAGGGTGAGGACTGTAGGACTATGAGGAGACATATGACGAGACATATGAGGAGACATTTGGAGAGAAGCAAAAGCGGCATAATCGGTTCAGGAGCAAGGACGGCGTGCAAGTGATCGAGCGATCAATCTATGCAAATGCTGGTTTTGTTGTGCAAACGCGTATTATACTCAAAGAAGTGATCGATCGCGGTTTCTCAAATTCTTGTGCGTGCGATTGTCAGCTGCTGACTACCAGCTCCGGAGCTACTTCCGCGTTCCTCGATCTTGGCGTTGAAAAAGTTCCTAAGATCTGGCGGTCGTCCTCTCTCTCACTTCTCAAACAACACATCTTCAGCACTTTCCGAACCTTGCGCCCTCAAAGCCTTTGCTCGCGTAAAGCCAAAAACACTCAGAAAAGCCTTCTAAAATCGTCCTGATCTCTGTACAGCAGAGTCAGCTTCTTCATCCTCCTCCCGTGCGCGATCAAGTCTTCCACTCGACCTGTGAGTATCGCCCTGCAAAATCCCCATGGCTGACGGCGACATACGAGACAAGACTGACTCTTCATCTCGCAGCGCCACCTCTCCACCGTCGCTTTCACACCTCCGAACCGTTCACTCAGCGCAAATCCAACCCAAGACGTACGTTCGGTCAGCTCTTTGTCACCTTCGAACAATCCTTTCACCTCCGGCTCCGTCCAGCGCGACAACCACGACAATCAGCGCGCAGCGTACATCTGAACAAAAGACCTGAATCTGACATTTGCGCAGAATCACACCCACCCGACAAACCCAAAACCGCAATCATGTCTGACGTTCAGAACGCGACCTCGCCCGACGCGGCCTCCGCTCCCGCCGATGCGACTGCCCAGAACGGCAGCAACCAGATCAACACCAACGTGCCTGCAACTGGCGAGGAAGCTCCAGCCTCCGCCGCCCCTGCCAACGCCAACCCAAACTCCGCCTCGCTCTATGTCGGTGAGCTCGATCCTTCCGTCACGGAGGCCATGCTCTTCGAGCTCTTCTCCTCCATCGGCCAGGTCGCCTCCATCCGTGTCTGCCGTGACGCCGTGACTCGTCGCTCGCTTGGCTACGCGTACGTCAACTACAACGTCGCCGGTGACGGCGAGCGTGCGCTTGAAGAGCTGAACTACACCTTGATCAAGGGCAGGCCGTGCCGTATCATGTGGTCCCAGCGTGATCCGCTCCTCCGCAAGACTGGTCAGGGCAATGTGTTCATCAAGAACCTTGACGCTGCTATCGACAACAAGGCTCTTCACGATACCTTTGCCGCATTCGGCAACATCCTGTCCTGCAAGGTCGCCCAGGACGAGAACGCCAACTCCAAGGGATACGGATTCGTTCATTACGAGACTGCCGAGGCCGCCAACCAGGCCATCAAGAACGTCAACGGCATGCTGTTGAACGAGAAGAAGGTTTTCGTCGGCCACCACATCCCCAAGAAGGACCGCATGAGCAAGGTTGAGGAGATGAAGGCCAACTTCACCAACATCTACGTCAAGAACATTGACAGCGAGACTACCGACAACGAGTTCCGCGAGCTGTTCGAGAAGTACGGTGACATCACCTCTGCTTCGCTCGCACACGACAACGAGAGCGGCAAGAACCGAGGATTCGGCTTTGTCAACTACATCAGACACGAGGATGCGTACAAGGCGGTGGAGGAGTTGAACGACTCGGACTTCAAGGGACAAAAGCTCTACGTGGGCCGCGCTCAGAAGAAGCACGAGCGTGAGGAGGAGCTACGCAAGCAGTACGAGGCAGCTCGCCAAGAGAAGAGCGCCAAGTACACGGGTGTCAACCTCTACGTCAAGAATTTGGCCGACGAGATTGACGACGATGAGCTCCGCAAGGTCTTCGAGCCATATGGTGCCATCACATCTGCCAAGGTCATGCGTGACACTCTTCCCGCCGACGGCTCTGAAACTCCCGCCAAAAAGGAAGGTGATGCCGAAGAGAAGGAGGCCGAGGCCGAGAAGGATGGCGAGAAGAAGGATGATGTTGATGACTTGTCCAAGAAGCTGGATACCGTCACCATTCAGGGCGAGAAGAAGCTTCTCGGCAAGAGCAAGGGGTTCGGATTCGTCTGCTTCTCCAACCCCGACGAGGCCACCAAGGCTGTCACCGAGTTGAACCAGAAGATGGTGCACGGCAAGCCGCTTTACGTTGCTCTCGCTCAGCGTAAGGAGGTCCGCAAGAGTCAGCTCGAGGCCAGCATCCAGGCTCGCAACCAGGTCCGCATGCAGCAGCAGGCCACCGCTGGAGGTATCCCACCCCAGTTCATGCAGCCACAGATGTTCATGGGCCCCAACGGTCAGCCCATGATGATGCCAGCTGGTGGACGTGGACAGCCCATGCCATTCATGCAGGGTCCCGGCGGTCAAGGTCAGCGCGGCGGATTCCCAGGTATGCCTCCGCAGGGCGGTCGCGGACAACCCATGCCTCAGATGCCTCAGATGCCATTCGGCTACCCACCACAAATGGGCGGCATGCCTCAGCCATACGGCAACCCAGCTGCCTACGCTCAGATGATCCAGGCTGCTCAAGCACAAGCTGCCCGCGGTCAAGGCCGTGGCGGCCCAATGCCCGGTATGCCCATGATGCCCGGTATGCCCGGTATGCCTCCTCAGATGATGCCCGCCGGCGCTACCGGTCGTGGTGGTTTCGGTGGCGGTCGTGGAGGTATGATGGGTGGACGTGGTCCTTCTGATGAGCAGCGTGGCCGCGCCTCCAACCGCGGTCCAATGGGCTCTGGCATCGACATGGCTGCGCTCAACGCTGCCTCGGCTCCCCAGCAGAAGCAGATGCTTGGTGAGGCTCTTTACCCCAAGATACACGCTCAGCAGCCTGAGCTGGCTGGCAAGATTACTGGTATGCTTCTCGAGATGGACAACGAGGAGCTCCTCAACCTGTAAGTGACCCAACATTCGAGCAATTCGAACTGCAGCTAACACTCCACAGCACCGGTAACGACCAGGCTCTCCGCGAGAAGGTCGATGAGGCCCTCACCGTCTACGACGAGTATCTCAAGAACCACAGCGGTCCATCTGGCGAGGAGGGCGGCCAGGCCAACGGCGCCGAGAACCTCAACCCGACCGCGGAGGAGGTCAAGGATCCGGAGGCCTAGAAAGCCCACCGTATTCAGTCCTGGACTCAACGGATGATGCAACAACCGCAGTCCGTGGTGAGCCATTGAGTTGGTCTTTTCACCTGGTGTCAAAGGGCTCGAAATGACGGCGAGCGGTTTCTGGACCGCAAGGCTACGATGATGTCTTTTCTTTTTCTGTTTTCCGTACGACCTCGCCACCGCAATGAGCGACGAGCGCGCGGGCTGATTACTTGCGATACCCCTTTACTCTCTGCATCAGTACGATACGATCGGAGAAGCGAGCTACCACACTTTTTACGAATCAAAAATTCACAAACCACTGTCGTCTCAGTCATCGACACTCGCTCTGCAGAACGCGCTTTTCGACAAACATGAGTCAAGGACTCTTCACGTTCCACGAGACTGGGGATGGTCTTATAAGAGGGCTGAGAGGAAAGAAACGGAGGACAAGGATGTATGTTTTCGGTGGCATGTAACAGTATCGATGGTATGACTAGATGGAGGAGTGGTTCGATGGCTAGGAGGACATGAGAATAGAGAACAGTGTGTGGAGTTAATCACGATGATGAGTATGAATATGACATTTTACAAAACCATCGGTATACTTCTGGTGATGTTCAAAAGAATCTGGTTCATGAAGCATGGGAGTGGATCCCTGCTGGCTTGGTCGATGGGCTTGGTCGACTTGGTGTTGCTTGGTCTCTGCCACTTCACGTCATCTCTGCTCCTTCTCCTACCCTCATCAAGCTACAACTTCCACACCGGAAACATCACATGGAGACGCACATCGAGTCGAATGCAGGGGACCTGATCGAGATGAGAACGAAAGACGGCGGATGATGATGCTGCTGCAAGTCACTGCCGATCTCCGCCCGAACCAGTTTCTCAAATGACGAAGAAGAAGAAGAAACATCGGTACCTGTCTTCTCCACACCCACGCACCCCCTCCCCACAAAGAACAACGCGGGCACCACGTGCTTGGCGACTCGCGCCGAATGCCGACTTCACACGCGATGTTTCAAGACGAATTGCTTCTGCTTTCCTTGGCTGGACTTGTCGGGCCAAGAGAAGGGTTTGCTTGTCCCTCTTAAGCGTTGAGGCTCTTTCCCTCGCGCGGCCTTGGCTGATGGAGGTGGCTTCCCTCATTTCCAATCTTACACAAGAGGCACGAGACCGGCGGAGTATGAGTGAAGGGTCTCACTACCGCTGCGCTCGGGTAAAGGACATGCCTTTTGTTCCTGGGCGCGGTAATGCGGAGGTTGTGCGGAGGGTCTGTAAGTATACCTGACCTTCACTATGGGGTTTCTGTCTCTATCCTCTATTCTCCATCTCTGTTGTTTTGTCCTTTGACTTCACTTCTTCCCTGTCCGTCTATTCCCTCCACCTCCCCCCTCCCTTTCCAAGTCGCAATCCCGACTGAACTTCATGAATGGACGTCGACGAAAAGTCCGACCGCCCTGGCACCGAGACCTCCACGCCCAACGAAAAGCACGACTTCCGGGACGATATCCACATTGAGAGTCCAGAGCATGTTCACAACCAGAGTCCACTGCACGATCCCGCGCTGGATGCAAAGCTGAATCGACAATTTGACTTGCATATTTTGCCGTGGTTGTTTGGGATGTGGTTGTTGGCGTTTATTGATCGGGCGAATATTGGTATGTATATTACGAAAGGGAGAACGAAGTCGCGGATACATCGAGATGCTATCGATGAAGGTTCAAAGAGACTGGTAGATGTTGTGCTAACTCCGTCGCAGGCAACGCCAAAATCGATGGTCTGGTTGAAGACCTGCATCTCACGGGCCAGAAGTTCAACATTGCCCTTGCTATTTTCTATGTGCCTTACATCTGTGTCGATGTGCCGAGTAACCTCGTGCTAAAGTACTTCAAAGCGGGCCATTACTTGCCGTTCTTGTTGACGGCCTAGGGTATCGTGGGGACGTTCATGGGGTTTGTGAAGAGTTATGGGGGTTTGTTGGCCGTGAGTTTCCTTGACCCCTTACTGGTACATGCTTAGAGGATGTGTGATGGGTTTGGGCTGATGAACAAGGCAGGCTCGATTCTTCCTCGGTTTGGCCGAAGGTGGATTACTGGGTGGCATCATCGTCTACCTATCTATGTTCTACCAGCGCCACGAAATGCTCTGGCGAGTTGGCCTATTCTACTGCGCCGCTCCCCTGTCCGGAGCATTCGGTGGCCTCCTAGCATCAGGTCTCGCATAAATCAGCACACCAGGCTACGATGGCTGGCCCTTCATATTCTTCATCGAAGTACGCCTGCAGCCTTTCCACCCAGCTCTTCCATGCTAACCACGCGCAGGGCGCCATCACAGTGCTCTTCGGCGTCCTTGCCTTCTTCTTCCTCCCCCACACCCCTTCCGACGCCAAATTCCTGTCCGCCCCTGACCGCGCCGCGGCGATTGCGCGCATGCACGCCGACAGCCTGAGTACCTCGACAGCCGGCACGGTGGACGAAGAGAAATTTGACTGGCATTGGGTTAAACTCGCGCTCACCGACGTTAATACGATATTACTGTCGTTGATCTTTTTCCTCATCATCACGCCGATTTATAGTTACTCGTTGTTCTTGCCGACGATTATTCGGACGTTTGGGTATAGCATTGTTGTCACGCAACTCTTCACTGTACGCCAAATCCTCCTTGTCTACACCCGACGGTAGATCTGCCCGCTGACAGAGTGACAGGTCCCACCCAACATGGCCGGCTTCTTCGCCGTCCTAATCGTCTGCTGGCTCTCCGACCGCTACAAAGTTCGCGGACCCTTCATGATCATGGGCTGCGTCCTCACCTTGATCGGCTACATCATGCTCATCGCCTCCGACCGATCGCTCGTTCAATACGGCGGGACGTTCTTCGTACGCCCACCTATACCTGACCCCTCACAGCCTCAGATAATGTGCTGATGATTGACCCATCTAGGTCGCCGCGGGCATCTTCCCCTGCTCGCCTCTCGTGATGGGCTGGCTATCCAACAACCTCGCACCGCACTACGTCCGCGCAACCGGTACGGGATTCCAGATCATGATTGCGAATTGTGCGGCGTTTATTGCGACGTTCACGTATATTTCTACCGAGTCGGTCTCCCTCTACCCCGTACACTTCCACGCTTGAGATCCAAGGATGTAAGACTGACGTACCCCAAGTGCTTCTCGATACATCACCGGTCACGCGATCAATATCGGCGTGGTGGGAGCTGCGATTGTGGCTATTGCTGTGTTGTTGGTGTATAATGTAGGTTTTACCAGCATGATGAGGATGGCGTGAAACTGCATGTTTGCTGACGCTGCGTAGACTGCGGAGAACAAGAGAAGAGCGAGTGGGAAGCCGGATCATCGCCTGCAGGAGCAGAGCGAGGATCGCTTGGGTTCGAGACATCCAAGGGTGAGTATTGAAAGCTCTGGTTGCGAGCGTCGAGGGCACTGCTAATCCGATCCGCAGTTCCGATACACTTTGTAGGATTAAGAAGCGAATTGAATCGTGCAGGGTGTACAGTACTGCAAGCGGCCACGTCCCTTTCGGGACCTGTATATTCACAAGCAGTATCTCAAGGCAAACAAGATCATGCTCGACAGTTGCGCACCACGACGAGATATTCGTGAGCTCGTGGTCTATTTCCCTGCAGATGCTCGGCCAGTTCGTCGGTCCTGAGTGCCGCCGGTTTCTGAACTTCCTCTTCGCAGCATCCTCGTAGTCGTGAGGAGATGTTTCTGAGATTCAAGGCTGAGTCTGATGTAGCATGATCTTAGCATATTCTTCGCAACCGCATCGTGAATCGTAGGCGGCAGTAGCAACTCTCCGAACGGCGTGGCTCCTACCCGCTGGTACGGGCAGACTTCGAAGCCCAAGTTAGTGGGTCCATGGCGACATTCACTCGAAGTGACCAGTCCAGCATCGTCCAGAGATTGGGGTAGTTGAGGTCCGCAATCATCGCATCTCATCTCAAGACAATCCTCCCTCACGTCGCCGCCTGCTTCTCCTTCCCCACCTCCGGCGCCTCATCAATAAAGCTCGGCACTCCACCCGCATCCTGCAAATAACTCGGCATCTCCTCCCCCAACCCCTCCCCAAACTCCACATCCTGCCCCAGCGCCTCCAACTCCGCATCCAACTCCGCCTCATCCACATCCTCCGGCACATCATAGCTCCGACTAATACTCTCCTGAATATCATTTCCCATATCCATCAGATCCGCCATCTCATCCTGCAACTTCTCAATTTTATCGATGTTGATTTTCCCATACTGTTTCCGCAACTCCTTCTGTGTGGTCTTCATCGCGTCGACCGTCGCCATGGTGTTTTTGAGGTTATCCTGCATCATGCCCGCTTGTTCCATGTTCCAGGATTGTTGTTGGAGTTGGTCTTTTTGCGACTCGTACATTTTGCGCTGTTGCAGGATTTTGATGGCTTTTTGTTTGATTGCGTTCTTGCCCGGGCCGTCGCGCATAGAGGAGAGGCGTTGTTGGTAGGTGGAGAGCTCGGCGTTGAGTTTGGCGAGTTTGACGTCGATGGATTCGATGCGTGTGTCGACCTGCTCAGCTGTCAGTAAGTGCGATTATGGGCGCGCATGAGTACCATTGCCGCCTACGTTGGAAATGGCGCTGTTGAGGGTTGGCTTGGGTGCTGTGCTCTTCGCGCCGAATAGTCGGTTCATTGTGGACGATACGATGAGAGAATTAGCGCGTCAGGAGCGTGATTTGCGGTATGCGAAGGTGCGGGATTCTCGAGAATTATGTTGTAGTTGATGTAGTAGAGATGGGAGAGCTTCAAAGAGTTGCGATCATGTGAAGTGCTCAGCCTGGACATGAGTGGCGGGGCAAGTGGGGGCGGATATCGTGGAGAGGAAATACCTACCTATCGACGTTGATTCAAAGGTCTATGCGACAGTGCAGACTGCATCGATTGATCTATGCATGCACTATTGCTATTTGATGTGTGTCCTCTGGAGCGCCGCTTACGCTCTGCACTTGATTGCCACGGCTGTCCTTCGTCCGTTTCTCGCCTGACACCTGTTGGACATGTTGGACATCCTATCCTTCTCCCTCCTTTGGTCTATTCGTCCATTCATTGGTGATTCGTAGCGTGTACAGCCAGCATAAGTCGTTCCGATGATCCAGCTCCAGCGTGACCGGCTCCTTGCGACCGTTCACCTCCCAAAACCACTGTCCCTCCTCTGCCTCTCCATCGCCTTCCTCATCTCCACCGCTTTGGTCTCGACCTCCTCCAACACGCGCACGACGCCCTTCCCTGCCTCCTCACATACTTCCTGCCCATCTTTTCCAATTAGCACCGGCCTAGCAATACCCTGCTCGTCCAGATTCAATCGATTCTTCAAATGTCCCACCAATCGAAACGGGACAGACGTCGTGTTCAACCATCGGATGGTGAATGCGGCACTCGTGTCCCAGTTTAGTTTCTTGCAGAAGTCCGGTTTAGCGATCGATGGGTTCGGTGCTGAGGTCATCAGTGCGTAGCCCTGAAAGGCCATCGATTTGTTGACGGAGAAGAAGAGGATGACCTGGCGGGAGGTGCGGAAGGCTTGGGTTAGAAGTGATTCGTTCTTCATTTGAGTGGACCAGACCGAAGACCGCTGGGCAGCATGGACATTGGCGAGGTTCCAGGATTTGATGACGAAGTATTTGACGCCTGGTGGGAGGTTAGAAGGGGAAAGGGAAGCGGACGAGTTGAGAAATGAAAGAGATGGTTTTAAAAATTCATATTAGGTAGGTATGTTCATGATGAGTCTGTGCGTTGTGTTCTTCGTGGGGTATCGGTACAAGAGAGTCCAATACCAAGAATGTGCACTGACGCTGGCAAGGTTAGACGGGACGGGAGAATGATGACTGACCGCCTTTGCGAGGATCGAATCCATTGCCGTTCCCGTACTGCTGGCTGCGTCCACCACGAGCGCTGGGACCCAGACCGTATCCTCCGCGTGGCACATCCCGAGGGCCGTTGCGAGGTTCGGGGCCGTCTCTGTAGTCAACGATGCGACGACCTCCTTCGCGATCGACGTTGCGATAGTACTCCTGGCGGCGTTCGAGCGATGGGTCACGACTCGAGATGAGGTCATCATCGGAGCGACGACGAGTATCTGGGTAGCTGATGCGGCGAGGTGGAGTTGGGCTGCGAGGGCGGCGCAGACCATTGCCTGGGCGAAGGTCGGCGGGTGAGTCGTTGGCACCACGGATGCGGAAGCCATTCTCCTCACGACGCTTGTTCGCCGAGCTGAGCTGGTCAGGAGAGTGGGCACGCTTGGTGCCGTTGGTGTAGGGCGTCTCCAACGGCATAGTCGAAGGGAGCGCCGGTGGAGCCATTGCAGTTTGTTTGGGGACGGGTGTCGCCATTCTCGCCTCCTGCTCCTCCATCTGTCTCAACTCCTCGAGACGTCGAGAAATACGGGTAGCCTCTTCTTGGAGAGCCTTGCGCTCTTTGTACGAAGCCAGTCTCTTGTTGCGAAATTCGACATCGTGATATCCTGTCACCTCCAGCCAAGCTGGCAGATCAGCGTAGTATGCATCTGAAAGGTTAGCCTGACCACGCGCCGGCTCGCGAGTACGGACGATGAGGTCTGGTACTGTTTGTGGCGCTGCTTTCGCGGTCTCTTGTTTGACGTCCTTCTTTTGTGGTTTGGCGTTACCGTTTGTTGCTGCGGGTGGAATGGTCGCTGCTTTCGCAGCAGCTTCGTTTGCAATTTGCTTATCAGCTCTGGCTCTTCCCTCGGACAGCAGCGCGTCGACGTCGGGAGTCGGCTGCGCAGCTTCTGGTCGAATCGCAGGTCTACTCAGCTCCACAGAGCTCATGGTGGTATGTTGAGGTTGAGGGGTAGTTGGTTGTGGGAATGGGCTTTGTTTTGGGGGAGGGAGAGTCTGGGTCGGCGCTTTTGAAGGAGTCTCGACTGGCTTCACCAACGGCGTATTAGGCCGGAGTGGAGTATTCTGACGTTGGGCGAGGAGCTTTGCGCGCAGCTCTTCGAGGCGACGTTGATTCTCGGCGTTCACTTCTGCGTTCTGCGTTGTCGCTGGGACGGGTTGTTTTTGCTGTTCTGTCGAGGAAGCCTGCGAGTGATGAGTTTGAAGTCAGTCCATCCTCGTGCCGAGTGATCAAAGTGTAGGATCACATACACCTGGATGAGATGCTTCCTCCTCTTCCTGCTGCTCCTCATCATCACCATAAAAGTTCTCGTCATCTTCTACAATGCCATCATCGTTCTGCGCTGGCTCATCAGCGCCGAAGCCGAACACGGCCATCGAGTTGGTCCAATCCATCTGGTTGGGCACTCGATGTTGCGCGGCGTTCGTCAAACGATGAACGAATGTGATAAAAGGTGATCACCAAGGAAGTAAGATGGCCGAGGGGCGTTATTTGAATTCGTCTGGTCGCGTTTGAGAAACGCGGCCGTGGCGGGCCGTTGTCGGAGCCTCGGCCATCACTGGGACCACATCATCCCCGGTCTTCCCTGAAGAAGTTGCCCGGCCTCGCGGTTGGATGCACCAGTTCACGCCAACTTCAATCGAGAAAGCTCTTGTAGATAATGTCTTTCAGGCTGAGTACTTCGATTTTTCACACTCTATTTTGACGATTGTCGAGACGAAGAGCATGGCCTTCATGACGCTGCTACTCAGCTTGCTGACGGTAGCAACCAATGCACAGCAAAACCCACAGAAGCTCATCGCTGACGAAACGGCGCCTGCTGTCTCCCCTGTCAGTTGAGTTCGTGACGAAGTCTATGTACGAGGTACTGACATCAGCGACAGTGTCGCATACTCGCCAGTCCTTTCGGTGGTCAGGTTGTCCATGTACCATCGAGACGTTCGGAATCAAGATTGACCTGTCGATTCTTGCCCACAGTTCCCCGAGATATACAGGAAGCTCTCGCGGACATACTCATACCACACAATGTAAGCATTGCGATAACATCAGGTGGCCACTCGTCAAGCGCTGTCGATGAAGAGATCACGATCGATCTCTCACGACTATCTCGAATTTGACTCAGCGATGACCATAAGAGTGTCTCTATCGGTACCGGTGCGACATGGGGAGACGTCTACTCAAAGCTCGAGCTCCTGAACTTGACAGTGTCTGGAAGCAGCTCCTTCCACGACAGAGTCGGCGGCTTTGTCCTCGGCGGCGGGTTGTCGTGGTTCTCAAAACAGTACGGCTGGGCCTGCGATAATAATGTTCTGGAGTTTGAAGTCGTAACTCCTCTTGGTCGCAAGCTCTGGGCCAATAAGGACTTGCATCAGGGACTATTCTGGGCTCTCAAAGGCTCTAGCGGTGCGCTCGGAATTGTGACGAAGATCACAGTGCCTGCAATACACAATGGAGTCATCTATGGAGGCGCCTTAACCTTCGAAGCGGTGCATCTCCCACGCCTTCTTCAGGGGATAGTGTGATGTGGTGGCCGTTCTGGGACCGGTTGTCAGTATGGGTGTACGAAAGGAGGGTCGTATGCGTACTTCGCCGGAGCGGCTGGATGAGCAGAAGGCATTCTGTGGGATGATTCTTGGAGTCAACAGTGGCAAGGCGGACAGAGGTTGCGCTCGTGCAACGAGCGACTCTTTTATCCTGGCTTGGGAGATGACGAGCAGGAAGAACATCCACTGCGACAAGACGGCGGTAGTGGTGGAATGGGGTTATATACACGCCGTGAAGGATTCCCATTCTCGACTCACAAAAGTCTCGTCCATCCAGGCTGCAATTGACGACCACTTCCACTCATCGCCAGCTTCATCCTTGCTCGCTCAGGTCTAGTCCACTGTGCCGCACTCGTCGATCGAATCCAACGTTCCGGAGGCCTACATCCCTGTGTAGTTGTTCACTTTCAATGCGCAAGCGAGATGATCAAATGTCCTGCGTCACATCGAGAAACATGGTACGACTGGGAATTGGGGAGTGCAATAGTGTTGCGATTGATGCATTATTTAGCTTTCTTTGGCCCTCCTCGTCCACGCTCGCAATTCCTATCGCGAAAAGAACGATGAGCAGCCCCGTTAAAGCCCTCCCTTTCCAAAACTGGGTCACTTCGCCAGACCACAGAATAACCTCTTCCACCCTTTCTGCTTGCCACTCGCCCTCACCCCTCCACCATCCTTCGTCCTCACAATCTCCTTCTTCCTGCCCCTTTTCAATCCGTTGGTCGCGTGAGAAGCATTCGAAGCCTGCACCACAGCCGGTGCCCCCGCACCCTCACTCCCACTGCCGCTCCCACCTCTACTCTTCGAATGATCCGTCGAAACCTTTCCCTCCCTCCTCCTCGCGTCCTCGGATGCCTCCTCATCGTCTTCACTTTCAGACTCGCTCTCACTTTCCCCTTGATCCTGCCTCCCGGTCCGTCGATCATCCTCTCTCTTAGAGCTGACTTCCTCCAGCGTCCCAGAATTCCCCTCAACCATCTCCTTCAGCTGATTGTTTCTCCTCCGATTACCCGCCGCTCGATGCACCAGCACTGTACTCGAAGAATCCGCCCTGCTCCTTCCCGTCTGCGCGGCAGTTGCGACCGACGCATTGCTCGACGCATCGACTCCATCATCGGAAGCCGTGGTCGCGGAATTACGTTTGTTGCGGTCTTTGCCCAGCAGGGAGGTCTTGCGCATGAGATCGGAGGAGAAAGCTTTCATGCTGTTTGTTCGCTTGTCGGATCCTGCGAATCCAGAAGATAGACCGGGAGAGCCAGGTTGGGAGTTCAAGGAAGTCAAGGAGGGAACATGACCGTGAGAATACGAGGGTTTGCTCGGCGATCCGGGAGCGGAAGGCAACACTTCGTCGAATTTCAGACTCGCGCTCCAGCCTTCTTTGAAAGTCACCCAGATTGCGGTGAGCGTGATGAGGTCGCGCAAAGGTTGATCGGGAGTGAATATTTGCTGTGTGGAGTCAATTGGATCTTCGTCGTCGTCAAGAAGATTGGCAGCAGATCTCTGGGGAGTGCCCAGTGGTGTGCCTCCAGCCGGGTCAGGGAGTTTATAGGTATCGTTGATGTCGAGTGCGGTTTTAGACAGACTCGCGATGACCGGATGTCGGCGGGTATTGGGCGAGATGGTGCTGAAGTTGAATTTTCGCGTGCCGTCACGACCGACGGTTGATCCATCCTTGTTGCGTTTGGGGATCCAGCGAATTGTCTGCCCGAGACCGTGGGAGTCCGGGCAGAAGAACTCGTAGCCGCCATTTGGCATCGTCTTGGATTCCCATTCTTCTCCCGAAGCGGCCATGAGAACGCGAGGAAGTTTGCGTCCTGCAGTGACGCTCTCATCTTTGTCCTTACCTCCACGGCCTCCTTTGCAGATCATTCCAATGACATTTCGCGCCTCTTGGCCATTCTCATCCTCGTCTCCATTACTGTATTTCTCCGCCTGTAGCACGACTAGATCGTTGGGACACAGTCCATGTCTCGAACGAAACACCTTTCCCACCGCGGAGTGCATACGCATGGAGAAGTTGGCGCTGGGGATGACATCGTAGGCTGGAAGCGGTCGGCGTTGCTCGCTGACGCGATGTAGTTGTAGAAGCGATCGTGGACGTCTGTGAAGCTTTTGACGAGCTTTGGATTCCGGCGGAGGGTGGCACACACTGTAATTTGTCTTTGGCCGATTCCTCTTCGACCTCTTGCCGTCAAGACTACCTTCGGGAGAGCCACCGCGGTCGCTCTGGTTGGAGCTTGGTGAGGGTTCCGCGAAGAAGCTGCTCCGACTCGGACTAGGAAGGCCGGAGTGCCCGCTGTCGTTGTAGGATATTGTTGAGAGGCCAGTGGGCCGCTTGAATAGTCCGTTGCTAGCCGTTGTTGGTTGTTCGTCCTCCTTGGGTGTTGCATCGGCATTCGCGAACGGATTGAGGATTGTCGGAAGGCTCGGAATCCACCTTGAGAAGGTTGTAGGCGGCGTTGGCGCATTGTTTGCTGTGTCTGCCATGATGCATGCCGGCGGTGGTTTTGTCTCCTTTCGCGAAGGGGTGTGAAGGGAGTTGCGGTGGTGGGGATGTAGGAGGTCGTCGCGGTGAGGGCGGAGATGTGGTCGGAGGAGTTGTCGCGAGAAGAGTGAGTAAGTGGAAGCCTACAGGACGGATCAGCAGAGGCCATGGAGCACAGGAGGATCATGTCATGTAAGATCGTGGAAGCGTGTCCGGAGTCTCGGGGATACATTGGCGTACCTGTGAGCGGTCTGACCGGCGAAGGTCTGCTTGGCGAGTGGAACGATCGGCGAGCTGAGCCTTAGCTGATCCCGACGTACGAATGCGAATGTCCAATTACAATGCAGCCATTGAACGAGAGTGCTGAGTGGTGTTTCGGATCGAATGGTAGGAGTGTTGGTGGTTATGGTATGGTGGAGTTGTGTTGTGCGGTATGGAATGGAATGGATCAACAAGTCAAGGTCAGCTGTCGGCTCGAGGCGGATGGTAATGGTAATGGTACGATATTTGCTGCAGAGTAGAAGTACTCCTCAAGGAAGAAAGCTGTTTCCGGAAGAGTTGAAAGAAAGAGAGATCCAACAGCAGAAGTCAGCCAGTGCTTGAAAGATGAACGAAGGAGAGAATTCCGGCTTTGTCTTTGTCGCTGGGTACGACGAAGGACGAAGGATGCAAGTCGTGTCCGAACATCCGTCGTCCGTCGTGAACCCGTGTTCCGTTCGTCGCAGGTTTGGCAGACGTACGATAGTTCTATGCGAACGACAACCTGGAACAAACGACCGGCCTCCTTCTCATCATGATGATTCAGCCCTGTAATCAGTACGTGCGTACGTATACATAATCACAGAAACCACTCCAAATCGGGTAGCGAGACGCGTCCGTCGCTTCATTCCCAACAAGCTTCTTCCTCCTGTGCTTCGTATAGTTCTAGGTCTACTCGGCGTATTCGCTACGAGCTGGAACTACAGTGATAACACGCTGGAGATGTATCCTGCCAGAACAAGCAGCCTTCTACATATCTCTCGCCAGCGTATTTCGTACAAGATGTCAAGATCTGTGCAGTGTGCACCCTTCGACGGTGTGCAATTGTGCTAGAACTAGCCTCTCCGGATCTCGTCGGCGCGACTGTTCTGTTCCGTCCCCCGACGTTGTGCATTTTGGTAGAACTATGCACAAGAAAAGTCATGTCGGACGATACTCACCACCGGAATCCGAGCGCTTGTGATGAGTCTGTCGATCCATCAGGAGTGCCAGACTTATTATTACACCGAGTTGTTACACTCTGGTCTGTTGTCACAATAATAGGTGTCACTTTCGCCGTCAAGTCTCAGCTCATTGAACATGGCCGGGCAATGCTTGACCAGCCACGATGCCAAACAACAACCGGTTTGTCCGTGTTGCAGTTTGCCCACCACATCGAATTCCAGCCAAGAATTCTCTCAAAGTTCTATACCGTTCGTGAGGCGATTGTATTGATCCTTCTTTGCTTCCACGTATTTGTCCGACGCGGCCAAGCGAGAGCCTGTCGGCCGAGAGCAGATGCAGGGGACCCGCCTTTGGACCGCACCTCTCCTTTCTCACCATCGCCGAACATTGCCCGAGTAGTAAGGTACCACACATGGACGACAGCGATACGATCAACACCCATTGACAAGTCTTCGGCGACGCTGTAACGACATAGCCTGCTATTGTTCGATGCGGTGCCCGGAATTATCAGACCGACCGACTCTTCTCCATGGCACGGTCTGCCGAGCAGTCCACCAGGACTTCATCAAATGTCGCCGACGATGCCACCACGACGAGTAGAGCTCGACTAGTCATCTACTTCCTCATCTGGAAAGCAGCGCTACTTCTGGTTGCCTGCGCGAGTCCAGGACCTGGCTACGACACCTCAACGCAGCTGTACTTCGCTCAAAATGCTGAACCCTCCGCATCCTCGCCCGGACTTCTGGCACAAGTCCTCCAGCACGTCGCCATCAAGCTAACACGTTGGGATGCCATATACTTTACATCCGCCTCAGTCAATGGTCTGGTCTACGAGCAGCAGTGGGCATTCAGTCCGACATTCGCCAGAATCACCTCACTTCTGGCCGGCGGTTCGTCTTAGATCTCGCCTCAAGTCCATCAACAAAGGCTAAGTAAATCTCAGCATTCCCCTCCTCCCTCTGCACTTCAACAACCTGTCACGCCCTCTCCGCCATCTTGATCTCCCATGTCTCCCATCTCATCGCCGTCCTGGTGCTGCACTCCCTCGTCCTCTCCATTCTGCCCTTCACTTCTAAGCCCGGTCGTGCCCACCGCATCGCCTTCACAACGGCATGTCTGCACATTCTCTCCCCAGCGGGCCTCTTTCTCTCTGCAGCCTACGGCGAAAGCACATTCGCTTTCCTCAACTTCAGCGGAATGCTAGCCTACGCTCTCTCCACCACTACCGACACCCCCAAATCCCGCACAACCTCCTCACTCTACACCCTCCTCTCCGGCACCCTCTTCGCCCTCGCAACCCTAATTCGAAGCAACGGCCTCTTCTCGGGCCTCATCCTCCTCTGGGACGCCCTCACCCTCACCACCTCTCTCCTAACCTCACCCTCCTCATGCCTCACCAGAATCCCTCGACTAGCCACCACAATCCTCTCTGGCACCCTCATCGCCCTCGCCTACACCCTACCGCAATACTTCGCCTACCTCGAATTCTGCTCCAACAATCCCCCAACAGAACTCCGACCTTGGTGCACCAACACCCTCCCAAGCATCTACTCTTTCGTCCAATCCCACTACTGGAACGTGGGCCTATTCCGGTACTGGACCCTCTCCAATCTCCCTCTGTTCCTCCTCGCGACGCCTATGCTGCTCCTGCTCACCGCCACCGCCTTGACCTGCTGCGAAGACCCCTACCCTGCACCCTTGATCACCGAAGCAAGAAACCAGCCAGACCCATCCCGCTCTCCCAACGCGGAGGACAGCCGCGACTGCTACAAATCTCTCATGCGCCGCTTCGCCGCCCCACAACTTTTTCTCGTGGTGTTGGCGATCACGACATTCCACGTGCAGATTGTCAATCGCATTGCGTCGGGGTATCCGGTGGTGTATTTGATGGTGGCGATTGCGATGGAGGGTGGTGGAGGACAGGGAGAGGAGAGAATGGGTTGGTTGGGCAGGAAGAGGGTTGTGGAGTGGGTTGTCAGGGCGGGGGTGGTGTATGCTGTCGTTCAGGGAGGGTTTTATGCGAGTTTCATGCCGCCTGCTTGAGGTGAGGTGGCAAGGGCGGTTGCTGATGGGGTGATCGGATATAGGGGGCAGCACGTCACTAGCACACGGATGAAGCTTTCCACCCTTCCTGTTGAGGTGGGAGGAGACTTCTTCGACACGGAAGTCTGAACTCGAAAAATGATCGAGAAATGGACGTTCAAGCCAGCACATTCAATTTTCCAAGCTGTCTGCCGCTACGCCTTCACGCCCTATCCGGCCTTCCTCAAAATTCCACCCCTCCCCACCATCCTCTCCTCCCTTTCTACAAACTCCCCTGCACATCCACCAAAATCTTAACATGCTCATCCTTCTCATGAATCAACGGCAAATACGCCTTCTCCACCAACTCCCTCATCTTGACTTTACTCGTAATCATCCCCTGCGGCTTCAACCTCCCTTCCCCCAAAGCATCCACCACCCCTTGGAAGTCCTTCGCCTGATACCCCAGTACCGCTTTATACGACGCCTCGCGAAACACCAACCAATTCGGATTAAACAGCACTTCCTTCTCCCATATCGCAACATTGATGACCGTCCCACGGGAGCGGATGGACTTGCAGGCCGTTTCAAGGGACTGCGGCACACCGGCGCAGTCGAAAATGATATCCGGCCCGTTCTTGCCGCCGCATATCTCCAGCGCTTTCTTCGCGATATCCTCTTTCGTCGGGTCGAGGACATGACTCGCTCCGAAATCTTTCGCAAACTGCTGTCTCTTCTTCGCCACCTCCACACATATCACGGTACTACACCCTCTCGCCAACAACACCTGCACGACGGCTAACCCGATCGGTCCCCCGCCTAGCACCATGCATTTTGGTTCGGCGCCGGTGGGGTATTCGCCGATCGGACTGGCGTCGACGGCGTGCCAGGCTACGGCGAGGGGTTCGACGAGAGCGCCGATGTCGAGGGGTACGGATGCGGGGAGCGGGAAGACGGCGCGGTGGGGCACGGTGACGAATTCGGACATGCCGCCGCCGCCGCCGGAGAGGCCGATGAAGCCGCCTGAAGGGCAGGCGTTCTCGGCGTTGACGCCTAGATTGAGGAGAGAGGTCAGATTGTGTGTTGTTTAGGGTGGAGGATGGGGTCTTACCGCAGGCACCGCATTGGCCGCAGAAGATGGTGGGTTGGATGGCGACTTTTTGACCGACGGTGAGGCCTGTGACATTTTTGCCAAAGGACTTGATCGTGCCGGAGAATTCATGGCCGATGGTGATGGGGACTTTCTCTTTTGTGACGGGGTGTGCGGATGTTGGGGAGAAGCTGTCGTAGGTCAGTATAGAAGTTCATCGATCCAGCACTGAGGAGGAGAGCTCACTTTGGTCCGCCCATGTACTACATTATTGTCAGTAAGGTCTCTCGAGTCGAATGAACGGTATGAGAGGATGCAGCTCACCTCATGCAAATCCGTCCCGCACACTCCCACAAAAGCAGGTTGAATCAGAACTTGATCGTCTCCACATTCAGGGATGGGAATGTCGTCTTTGATCTGGATATCTTCCTTGCCGTAGTAGCGGGCGGCTTTCATCGTGCCGGGTGCCATGGTTGGAGCTGTGCGTGAGAGGTATGTGGTCGTTCTGGTTGTAGAGAGAGTGCTTGGGTTGATGAAGTGGTTTGAAAGGAAAGTTCAAGTGAAGTCGAAGGAAATGCAACCCTTCTTACCATTTGCTCACCCGAGATCCGATTGATTCTGGTTTGGCATCTGACCATTGGCGATGCGAGATGGTGCTTGGAAGAGGGAGAAATGGAAGTACCATTTGGCCGTACAACGCGGGGTCAGGATGAGTGGAGGCGGGGTCAAAACGGGGTGGATCGACGGTGGATCGACACGATTACCTTGACAGCTCATGCTCTTTCCTTTTTTCCAGACATATCAAGTACCTCAGGATGTCATTCAAGTAAGATGTCATTTGAAGGATCCTTGGATGACCATCACGGTGGTTTTACCGTGCGTTGTCCAGATGCGATTGAAGTGGGGTCCAAACGGAGCCATGTCCGAGTTGCATTGATTCCACAGCAATGTGAGCCAGTCTACATTGTGATGGGCTCTACCCCGGTGATGTCGATCACAGTTCATCCCGACCACGCACATCCGGCGCTCCACCGCTATCGTAACCCGCTGCCGCCTCTTCGTCCGCACGGCGTAGCCGCTCGCTCTCCTCGAAGTCGGCCTTGATCTTTAAGTATCTGTAATACCAATCCGGATGCCTAGGCTTACCAGCTTCCGGAGGACAATTACCCGATTGGCAAACGTCAATCCCGCAGAAATCTTCCCCGGTACCACATCTTCCGTTCATGTTGCAACAATCGCCTTGAACCCCAGCACAGAATCGATTGCCGTATTCGGTGCCACAGGTGCCGTCCGTGCTGTAGATCTTGTCGCCTGCGCAGGGATGTTCGTAGCAGGTTCCGGGAGCGCAGTCGGCCCTGTGTCGTGTGCTCAGCTGTTGTCGCTGCGTAGTTGGAACGTCGTTGTTCAAACGTCTCACTCACTCCGTGTCACCACAAGTCCACGTCTGAGCATTGCAGCACTGTCCCGTTGGCATACCTAGACATGAAGCGTTGTTGTGCTTGGGACCACAGCGTCCGTCGTAAGCTCGTACGGGCTCAATGACTGGATGCCATTTAGTTCAGATCTGCGATCATCGTTCTGATACCACTCACAGCCCGCAACGCAGTACTCCGTGTTGGGTTCAACTTCTGAGCAGTCTGGAGCCAGAGTCGGATTCAGCTGAAAGAACTTATCGATGGAGATGCCGTATGTGGTCGCCAGCTCGGTGCAGGTGTATGAACTGATGATTTCTTTCGTAGTGGCCGAGTAGCGGCAGTTGACCTCTCCAGCTTGGATGTCTTTCCTGCCAACAATGCTTGGGGGTTGGAGGGCCGGCGTGAAGGCAGTCGAGGGAGCGACATTGCTGTCAGACCACGTTATGGATGCACATGGATCCACAGGTCTCTCGGGCGATGCACACGGTGATAAAAAGGGCTGGGAGAAGATGCATCGTAGAAGATCTGTTCATGACAGCTCGTTGATATGATGGTCTCCAAGAACGTCAATCGATTGAGGAATGCTGAGTAGACCAGGCAGGACTGCAGTAGCTTCGAGCGGACTAAGGTGGTATGCCGTTATTCGTGGGTTGTGTGATCCGGGGAGGATTTGAGGTGGAAATTGGATGTCGGCTAATCTGCGGCATGTTCGACTTGCATCGTAGCAGTGTATTGTCGAAAGTGTGAAAGTACGAATCGCGTGAATGCCCAGCATCAATGACACGCCATAGTCAGCGTTCGTATATCCTGACAGAGAAGCAGACTGCGTGTGTCTGCACCAGCGGCCGGCGCAGCCTGGATGTTGACATCGTCATGTAGTCGATTCCGCAGGGCGGTAGCATCGCTAGCTATTCGGATCGTGGCGACCATGGGACTCGAAACCAGCGGCGAAAAAGCAGATAATTCCTCGCCGTACGGACGACTGTTCGCTCGCCGCGGAAAGTGCGGGCAGTCTCATCTACGACAATTGCCAAACCGACCATTCTGGGCATGGCCAAAAGTATTGGCGGCATGAACAGCAATATGGTCATGGCGACAAATGCCGTCATGGCCCCTTTGACGCTCAGCGAGTCTGTCCACGGCAGGATTATTGAAGCGCAGACCACCTGCATGGCGGTCCTGTCAAGGGACAGTCCCAGAGACTCAAAACAGCCGCAACGCAGCCGAAGAGACTGAAGACCGCTCGTTTGCAGCTCCACTGCGCTGTGGCAAGCTTCGACTTATGGACAGAAGTGTCGTACGCCTACGGAAGGCGTATCGTAGGTTGGAGACCGGGTAGTGAAAATGTTGCCCTTCCATGCTCATCCTCCAGAGACTTCGATCTCCGTCCTCGGACGGGCTTTGTTCAGACCTTCCAGCAGCACACAGGCCTTGCACACTGCTTGCGAAGACAAGTATCCGCATCGTTCACATGATCCCAAAGTCTGCTTCGGCTTGCCCCTATTGCCGGGGTTCTCACCACCCCTCTTGCCCTTCTTGGGTCTCAGAGGAACTGTGTTCTGAGTCGCGTCGATCGCCTGGGCCGCATCGTCTCCATTCGTCGTTGGCTTCGCCGGGGCTTTGATCTCGGTCTCCGCCCCATTCGTAGCAGCAGCTTCATCCTCCCTCAGTCTCTTCTCCATCGCTGCCATCTCTCCACCACTAGATCCTCCAGCCGCAGTCCCACAACCTCCCGCAGCCTCATCCTCCGCACCCTTTGCCACGGTTGCCGCGTCACTCGAACACGCCCCCTTATTGCTCGCATCCGCATTCGGCACCAACTTTGCCATATCAATCCCTGACCTGACCACATCCAGAATGCTCTCCGGCCGGATCCTCTCCAGATTCTTGATCAACGTCCTCGCTGATCCTCGAAATGCTTCCGGGCTGTACAAGCATTCCGTGCTGAAGTAGTCCAGTTTCTTGTGGTGGGCATATAGCACAATCTCCTTCTCGTACGCATACATCAATGGCTTCGACCTCTTGACATTCGTGATCCCAACCTCACCATGCTTTCCTGTAGCTGCTTTGGCCGAAGGTGTGCTCGTGATGATACTCGTTGCTCTTCCCAACCGTGGTAAGTCTCCTCGTAGCAAGTTCATCAACACCGTCTCTGCGACATCGTCGGCGTTGTGTCCCGTCACCACATGTCCCACTCCCAGCATGGAAGCTCCCCGATCGAGAGCTTGACGTCGAAAGACACCACAATATGTGCAATTTCCTTTCTTGCCGATTTGTGCTACAACTTGATCCATCGACCACCCGTACAACTCCGCATAGCTGACAATCTTCAAAGGGAGGTTGTACTGCGCACTATGCCTCTTCACAGCTTCCAGACTGTGATCTCGGTATCCTGTGATTCCCTCATCGACAGAGAGCAAAACCAAGTCCAGTCCCCAGTCATATCGATCGTTCAAAGTCTTGAGGACTGAAGCGAGAACCGTGCTGTCTTTGCCTCCCGAAGCTCCTATTGCCACTTTCTCGCCTCGTTCGAAAAGTTTCGTGGATATGATCGTTTCGGCGGTCTCGTCTTCGAAAATGGCTGTGAAGCAAGGCGCGCAGATTCGGGCATGGTTCTTCGGTCGCACGATCTGCGCTCGCGCTGTCTTGCAGATCTCGCACGTGTGGGGAGGCATCTTTATTGATCGTGGCGACGAGGAGTCATTGAGATGGGTGTGAGGTTTTACAGAGGAAGGATTATTGAAGGCGAAGTATTGATTGCAGCTTTGAAGCGGAATTGACTCCGCTCATCAATTTCCGTTCGAATCCATGAAAGGGACACCACCTCACCACTCTTTTTCTTCCTTCTTCACCCCCAGGGCACTGCCGAAGACAACGACGAGGACAAGTGGACATCGTGTGAAGAGCCATCCATCTTCCGACAGGTCAGGCCCTTGCCGCAGGTCCAGGCAATACCCCATTGCGAGACAGCGGCGACCACGAAATACCCACCAAAGCAACAGAGGCAAGAGACCAAGACATCATACAGCTTCACGACGAAGCGTAATCGTCCTGATCCTTCTCACTTAATACATGACGATCGTCAACATGGTCAATTCTGGCTGCGACAGGCACTCCGTCTCATTCCCAGCTCTCTCGCCGTGAGGCTGGCAGTCCAGTGCAAAGCGCTCCAGCGACCGCGCCGACGGCGTCTTCGGCATTTAGATGCTGCGAGCCCATCCAATCATGACATCTTCGCTGAAGGGGTTTGTGCGTTTTGCTGGCACGAATGGATCCTGACGATGCGGAACCGACACACTTTCTGGAACGCGGAGGTACGCAATGGTGGTGGCGCAGAAATTGGCGAACATGGCATCGGAGTACTCCAAGAAACGAGGCGGACGCCTAGCGTCTCTTTCTTCTTGCTCGTCGCCCTTCCATCTGCTGTGGGTGCACCAGACGATCAGGCCAAAGTCAGTGCGCAGCACATTGACCATGGGATCGCGCTCCTCCCTTGACTCGGAATTCTGCAGCCGATCGATTTTTGACCGCCAGATCTTCACGTTCTCGTGATGCTTGAATTTGCATTCTTCCTGGTACGTCCAAATCCTGCGACGAAGTGCTCGTATGTCTTCTCGGCGCTTCGGAAGCAATTCTTTGCAATACTTCCAGGGCTTGGGCATGTACGGCAGGATAGCGTCTCGATCGGGATCCGCGTCGAGTCTCTCTTTCAACTCCGCGTCGAAGTGATCCGTCTGCTCACATCGTGCCTCCCAGCACTTGAATGGCACCTCCCATTCGTCCCGGCATTTGGCGCGTTCATCGTCGACCAGATAGGCCTCAATCATATCCAGAATATTGACCGCAACCTTTGCTTCGCCGACCGCTTGCAAAGGTGCAGAAATTGAAGAGCAGGTCGAAGGTTCGTATAGGCTTCCAGGTGTGCACCAAAGCGGACGATATCGACTCGAATCGCCCAGGCGAATTGGACTGTTGTGAGTGGCATTGGAATGGCAGTGATTCGACGCACAGAATGGAGCAGCTTCGGTCGATCAATATATGCTCGTCAACGAGCTTGTGAAACGTATCTCGGCATTGCTGCCTCGACAACAATGCTTTGCCGTTACACAACACACATCACACCACGCAGATGCGAAGATGCCGGACTCTAAGGATCACTTGTCGTTACGCTTCAGCCCAATGGTGCTTTCTCAACGCTAGCTGGCAACTGCAGCTCAGTGAGATATCAGTTACAGGCAGTCATATGCATTCTAGATCTGATTCTTGCTAACGAATAGTGTAGGTATCGCCGACTCATCCTCAATGCCCCGTGCCCCGTGCTCAGGCGTACGATCCTTCTTCTTCGCTACGATCGGAATACTGATCGACCACGAACATCGTCAACGCCGGCTGCTGCTCCCTTTCCTCAGACGATTTTCCACACTCCACCTCGTTGGACGGCCTGAGACCCAAGATCTTGACAGCCCGTGTGAATCGACTCAACGACTGCACCGAAGGTGTCTCCGGCATCACCGGCTGACGAGTCCAATCAGTCACCGTCGGACCAATAGCTTGCGGGATGTCGAACTCCCGACGATCAAACCCCTTTGGACGCCTACCAAAACAGTACGGCACATTCGTGATTTCCGGAAGATGCAGGTATATGACCGAGCGAGCGCGGAGATTCGTGTATCTGGCACTGCGGTAGAGCCATTCTGGCGGTTTCTGCCACCGGCTGGCATTGGTATGGTCTCCATAATCGACAGACCGTGAACATAGCCCGAAATCGTCGCGCAGGACGCCGATGCCCCGTCGAGTGACATCCATAACTTGCCAAAGATCGACATTCTCGTGGTGTTTGGTCTTGCAGGCGATTCGGTATTCCTGGATCTTGTCGTTCAGTCCGGGCACGGCGTTTGTAGATCGCATTGTCCGCCACATTGGCGCGGAAAACTTGGTGCAGTCGAATGGCAGAAGCGCGAATGGCAGAATAGAATCTCGCTCGGACTCGGCTTCGATCCGGTCCCGTATGTCTTGCTCGAAATGGTCGGCTTGTTCGCAGCGGGATTCGTAACACTTCAAGAGTTGGGTGAATTTCTCTCGGCAATGAGCTCGTTCCTCTTCCAGCAAGAGCGACTCGATCATCTCTACGATATCCACCGGGAGTCGACAATTTTCGGATCGTTTGCAGAGGTGTAGCAGCTCCAATGTCGGACGGAGATTGGTGTACGCTTCCAGATTCGCTCTGAAAGTGAGTGCATCCACAGGCAGCGCCCATGAGAAAGAGATGTGAGTCGTTGCCGCCATTTCGCGTGATGCTCTGTCAAAACAGTCAAAGATGGACTGGAACTTCAATCAGCAGAAAGTTTGTTCTTCATACGAGGCAGTGCTGCCTTGAACGGATATGTACCATCATGCAAGGGCATATGGTTCCAGGCTGCTATCGGGCTTCTGTGTAGCCTGAATCTCCCTGTGTGAGGCTGTGTTATTCAGGCTCGTCGAAAAGTGTTTTGACAAGGCCACAGTCCTCCCCGGACTTCTGCTGTGAACGCAGTCTTCTCAACCTGGGCGACAGAACTCCATCTTCGAACCACTCGTTCACCAGATCTGCCATAAGCCATAGGTCATACGTCTACGACACACTCCTCGACCAGCGAACCCTCCGCAAATACAAGAACAATCCTCCCACAACGAAACCAACCCTCCACTAGGCCTCAGCTGCAATGCCATCTCTCAGCGCCCTCCTCAAAGCCTTCTTGGAAACCGCCATAATCGTCGCCGCGGCACGTAGCGTTCAAAACGCCATCACTACTTTCAATCACTACACCGCAGGTACTGGAAAGGTCACGTTGTTCAAGTGTGTCGCGGATATTCTCATCATGTTGGTCTGTACCGTGGTGAATACTCCTGGGCCGCGGAAGGCGCTCGACACGGTTCTCTGGCCGGAAGGGGTGGAGGATGCGGTGGCTAATGGGGAGGATCGTGGGGAAAATCTTGGAGGGCCTCATGGGAAGGATCATACGGCGGACCATACGGACGATCATGTGGAGGATGCTGGGGTGATCGATGGGGAGGATGATGGTAAGGAGGACGAGGAAGATCATGAGGAGGTCAACGGGGAGGTCCAGGAGGAGACGTGAGGAACTGAGGGTGATCTCGGGCGCTGGGCCATGGTATGGTACATTCACGGCTGTCAGTGAGATCCTACCAGCTCCAGCGGGAAGCAACTCAAAGCATTGATTCAATGAGCTTCGCATCAGGCCGAAGTGAATGAACGATTGATGCTTCGTCGATTTTGTGGTCCCGAAGTGACGGATACTCCGCGGTTTGGACGCGAGAATTGTGGAGACTGAACAAAATGGTTCTTGTCTTTGCTGTTAGCGAGCGAAGTGAAAGCAGCAGCTTCCACAGCAATTGAAAAGCATTCATCTTGGAGGATGCAGAACATCGCCACCTGCCATCAATCTCATGGCCACGATCACAGCTCTCCTCCGGTCCCACTATGAGATTGCGGTCGTCTTTGCCGCTGCAGTTTCCGCGAAGAACGTAGTTGTCGACTTCAGACGATACTTGTATGGGCAGCAGGCCATCGGAAGATCCTTCATGACGAGCGTGTTGACGGGCATGGCCGTCGGTGCTATCAAAGGACTGCTAGATCAAGCTCGCCAGTCGATCCAGGATGTAAATGAAGAGAATCAAAGAGTGGAGGTGTGAGCGATCGTGCATATGAAGATCAGCCGTGTGCTGCATGCATAGGCCGCGAAGGGAAGATTTACCTTCCCGTTCTTGCTCTCTATTCAGTACTAAGGTCATGACGAATTGGTCATCCGACGGGAGGGTGGATTCGGAGATTGGAGATGCATAGATGGTGCTTCTCGATGATCAATGGTCATGATCGGCAAGGGAGTCTTGCTTCGAAACGAAGAGGAATTTCGATCGCCATTTTCCCGGGTCTGTCTCGCTCTTCCACGAGGTGCAAAATGGCAACAACGTGGGATGACTTCTGATGTGGAGTCTGATGGCTTCTCTGATATCCGCGACCTCGCAGTGCATACAATGCAATCTACTGCTCGCTCATGCTAGCCAAATCAGCTTGATGCATCTTCTCAATGAAGCACATGCTTTTGACTGCGCCGCAATCTCCCCTGTTCATTGATCAACGAACGACAGGCTGGGTATGAACGGTCAAACGCAGGTCCAGCTCGCTCCGCCCTTGGCGATCCACTCGGTCGTGCGACGTTACACGACATAGAGTATTTCCGTCCTTTTTCGACCAGATGCAGCATGATCGTCAGGTACGCGAGAATGGATTGTCTTGTCGGAACATGGTCGTCTATTGTGAAATTGTCTTGTGGCATCGGGATGAAGCCTTGCGAGTCTCGAGGGCGGCGTGGTGAACTCAGTGGATGGTCAAGAATGATGAGTCCATGGTACTGTCTTGAAGAGGCTGGAGCGGGCATTGTCATCGGAAGACAATAGGTGAGATTCAGTAGATGAGGATATACTGAGATGGGCATTTGGGGGGAGAAGGAGGTGGGACAAGGGGTCGTGCCTTCAAGTTCCACCCTCACTGTGCGCTGCATTGGAAACATCCATTGGAGCCAGAAACTGGATGGATCCGTGCATGTCCTACCTCAATCATCAATCACTCCCGACCTTGCCTGACGTGACATCTCCCCGGGGCCCGACCTTTGCCTTACTTGATCCACCCATCTTCTTCGTATGTCTCGAAACATCTTCCTCTTCCTCTTCCTCTTCCTCTCCTCTTACTTCATCCATCACCAACAACACCTCCACCGCCACCATGCTCCACGCCTCTCTCCTCACGGCAGCCGCCTTCATCACCATCGCACAAGCAGCACCCAATGTTCGTCGAGACTTGGAGACATACCTCGTCAGCACGCAGACATGCATCACGAACCATCGATGCGGACAGACGGAACTGGCCACGATTCCCACCAGCACGAGGACTTCATGCTCGACCGTCAGCCAGACCTTCACCACTTGCGGGACTTCAACCATCACGACGACAGTGACGCCCGAGCCGGTGACATCTACCACGTATGAGGATGAAGCTGCACTCGATCGACGACAAGAGACCATCTCCATCACCATCGCCGCGGCGGCACAGCAGGCTTGCTCGACGACGACTACCGTGTGAGTGTTGATCATCATCAAAGCCTGGCGAAATCAACCCACTGACCTCAGTCTCAGCTCCGAAGGTGTCTCAACAGTCTACACGGGCGAATACAACGCCACTCTCGCCCGCCGCACCGCTTCACCCTTCGACATCGATGCCTCCTTCAGCGACTCCTCCCTTGCAGCCCGCAAACTCCCTCTCGTCAAAGTCCTCCACCGCCTCGGCCACGCAGCCTTCAGCGAGGACCAAAACGCCTACGAAGTCGACTGTCTCGCCCAAGTGACCTCCTATATCGTCACCAGATCCACCATCCAAGAAGAACCCTCCACATCCACCGTGACGGCTCCAACCCCAACACGAACCATCACTATCAAGGACAAACTCGCTGTACCCATCACCACCACGGTCGTGCAGTCTCCGCCCACTGCTTCATCTCCATCACCCGACCAAGCCTCAGCCGGGACCTGCACCACAACCGCCGCCTCCGTAACCACAACCCAACACCTCAAATGCGCCCCCACAAACATCATCTCCTCCCTCTCCGGCCACGGCATCGGACAAACCACAGGCAACACCGCCGGCTCCCGCGGTCTGGCTCCAGGCGAGAACCCCAGCGCGTGCTGCCAGTTGTGCATGGACACGGAGGGATGCGCCGCGAGTGAGAACGACCCGGATGCGGGCAATTGCTTCCTGTGGTATACGGAGCCTGGGTGTGGGTTGGGGTTCACGTACAAGGCGGATCAGAAGTTAGGGGTGGGAGAGGGGTTTTGGGTGCAGAGTGGGTGCGGATGGGTGGCGGGGGAGGTGGATGCGTAAGAAAGGAAAGTTGGGAGGGTGGATGTAGGTAATGCATGAGAAGTATGGGAGTGAATTGAACCATTAAAAAGCAAAGGGATCACGAGAAGAGCAGGACACCTATCTGTGTCGTCAGCAAAAGAAGCCAGTAGTGAACAGGTCAATAATGCAATCAATTAATCAGAGAATATCGTCTCACCTCATCCTCCACCACCACCACCCCCTCCTCCTCCCGCACTCGCAGCAACGCCAGCCATAGCTCCACTCATCGCCACCCCTCCGCCCGACCTACCACCTCTCCTCCTCCCTCCCCCGCTACCACTCCCAGCGTCAACAGCCGGCCTCTCCGGCCTCCAATCCGTCTGCTCAGAAGCGTAAATCCACACTCCTTCCTCCCGTCTCGCTGTTGCGCTGGGCTCCGGGACATCCCGAGGCCGGGGGTGGAAACGCAATGTTCCGTCTGATTCGCGGGAAGTTTGAATCTGCGCTGTCGGAATCGTTGTCGGAATCAAGGGGAGCGGCGTTGGGGGGATAGGAGCTGTAGTGGAGGCGGCATAAGAGGGGACTGGTTCCTGTCCACTTGCGTCCTGCGAGAGACCAGAGGTGATGATGGAGGAGTATGCTGGTGGGAGGTCTTCTGCATCGCCGTGTGACAAGGACAGGGTCGAAAAGTCAGAGATAAGAGGATGGGTGGATCCTCCCGCTACTGCTGTGCTTGAAAAAGCCGTGTTGTTGTCGTCGACTTCGAGCTCGGGAAGAACCTCGACCTTGAAATCCCTCCTCGTGACAACGCTCTGCGTGCCGACTTGCAACTTGACTTCGATCCGCAGGGTGTACTCCCGACTTACACTGCCGTACCGAAACGTCGTGGGAACATGCGTGAGGTTTCCCACGTCGACGGTTTTACGGTACTCGTTCGCTTTGCTGAATGGGCCCGTGGAACTGAACTCGCAGGTTTTGCGCTTGACCGTCTCGCGGTGTTCGATGTCTTTGAATTGGACTTGAGGGAGGGGATTTGTGCCGCGGGTTGTGGCGAGGAGGTACACCGTCACAGAATTGAGAGATACGGTGTCCGGGGGTATGATAGGGGAAGGTTGTATCCCGAGGGTAAAGGATATGGGTTGCCCGATGTAGACGATCCGGGGGATGGAGAGGTATTGGAAGGTGAGGGGTACTTGCGGACGGGTGGAGGTGGAGAGGAGGGACTTGGCTTTCGAGCGGAAGCCAGAGGATTTGGCGGTTTCGGGGGGAGGGGACTCGTCGATGACGTTGAGGATCGCTTGGGCGGAAGAGGTTTGACTGCGTTCCGCCGCTATGGAAGCCGGGATGCGAGGCGCGTCGTAGAAGACTTCGGTTCCGTAAGCGGGGATCCCGACGGTCACGGACGAGAGACCGGGAAGGGAGACGTCGAGTCCGAGGGTATAAATGATGGAGATGGTTTTGTGGTTTTTGTAGCCGATTGTGGAGCCGTAGAGTTCGAGGTCGTGGTCTTTGTGTTGAGGGGCGGCAAGGAGGGACGGAGGCAGAGGTTCGACGGTGGAGGAGGTCACGGTGGCTTCGAAGTTGAAGGTTGACGGATCGGAGGGGCGCGGGGTGGCGCGGTAGCCGTAGGTGTTTATGGGGTCGGCTTGGGTTGGAAAGGGAATTGAGAAGGCGATTGAGACGTCGGTGGAGGGGTTGGTGCGGAAGGGGCCGGAGTGGATTGTGTGGCGGGTTGAGCAGAGGGTGTGCCCTTTGATCTCGGTGGTTGAGGGAGGGTCGTTGTAAATTGCTGAGGAGGGAAGTGGTCAGTTGTTGTTCGATCGAAGGTCGAAGGGCGATACATACCTTTGTGTTTGCCGTTGAGGAGGACATCGACCTTAAGAGGACCAAATAGCTCGGCATCGAAAGTTGTGTTCGGCATATACTTCAGAACTACACGGCCGACGATGGGGTCGTTGGAGCCATAGTGGACCTTGTGTCGGTCTGCAAGACGGATGGAAGCATGAAGGGTGCCAGTGCCAGTTTGAGATGTTGTTAAAGAGGTCATGGTCTGCTCTGAGGCATGCAGGTATCAACAAGGATATATTCTGTTCGGCCTCAGGTCTTGTTATAGTCCTTATCTCCTCGGCTCGGATTCACATGAGGTGAGGTTGGTGGCTGTGGTTTAGAGTTCGGGATCTGCAGAAGGCGGAGCGAGGGGAGTGATCCTTCGAGGCACAGGTGATGTAGTGAAGACTTGCACAGCCTTGTTTGCTGTTCGGCGTAGCCAAGACGTACTATTGCTATCGGCCAGTGAGCGAGAAGTGTCAGACTGCGTTGCGGCTGAACAGGATGCAAGGTGGAAGGTGCCCGATCCTTTCGGGTCAACGTCGGGAAACCCTTTCTGTCGTTTCTCACTCCCAAAAGAAACCGTGTATGTAAAGACAGCATACCAGACCTTCCGGGTCCTCTGCTCATCGGTTCATGCCAACAGCCCAATATCTCTCATCGCAGTGCCATCCAAGCTTTCCCCCAGATCGCCAACATAATTCTCTGCCTTTACTCCCTGCTCATAAACCTCATCCCATTTGCCCACCACATCCTGTACAATCTCCCTCCCCGCCAGCCAGATATTCTCTATACTCGGTCCGAACCCTGCTTGCTCCGCCGTCAACAAATGCTCCTGCTCGGTCTCATCCGGAGGTGCACGATCAAAGTCCGACGCAGTACGCATCAAAATGATCCGGCTAAAGTCCAGCTTCTCCGCGATGGCGCCGCGGAGCAGGGCTTCAAGCGTAGCGTTGTCTTCTTGTTGAGAGTTGCAGTAGACGCCTGAGCCGTTTGTGAGAAGTTTCGTATAAGCGGAAAAGGTGTCGCCCAGCACCGCGCCAGACCAGTAGGTGTTGGATGTGCCAGAATCACATTCGACGACGGATGGCGCAGCATTGGCCGGTGGGGAGGGGTATTTCGCGCGGTACGCCTGAGCAGCGGTGGTGTCGTCAAGGACTGCCTGCCGTGCGAGCGATACAGCGACAGATTTGAGCTTGTTGTTCAGCTCGAAGACTTCAGTGCCGTACAGATCTTGTGGGTATTCGGATGCAAAGTCGGAGCCTTGTGGGATGGTGGCGATGGAGGTGTTCGCTGCGTCCTTCGAGAGGGAAATCTGGTATTGCAAGTCGAGTTGAACGGCGTAGCGGGCAAAGCTGACAGAGCCGGTGGTCGCCAGGGAAGGGTTCACGCCACCGATGCCGGCGATGAGAAAGTAGCTTGATGTCAGGTTGAAGGATGAGGAGAGCCAGAGCGCATTGATGGAGGCAGCGGCATTGATCTCGCCTTCGCCGGTGACGACTTGACAGATAGATCCGGTGTCATCGCAGTGTATATCTGGGAATAGAGGAGACAAGCCAGGAAGGGATATGTTGTGGGCGAGTAGGTCAAAGTCCGGGCGATGGTGCCAGGTGTTGGCCTCGGGAGTGAACATGCTGATGATCACGATTTTGGGTGCGATGGGCAAGGTCAAATTGCATTCAGTTGCTGCCTGATTGCTGGCCCTTCTTTGATGATACACAGCAGCAGCATCTCTTGACGCTCCACGCTTTGGCTTGATACCCGAGTATATGGCCGGCATGGAACTTGCCAGCGCCTGAGAGACCAGCAGACATGATAGGAGGCTGAGCTTCATCTTGACAAGTACAGAGAGTCTCACGGCAAGAGAGAGAGAGAGAGAGAGAGAGGAGAGCAGTGCAGGTAGACGACTCACTATAGAGTAGCATTGCGGTCTCGACGAGCTTAGAGTTGCGGATACTGACCAGGTCCACATACGCCATCAGAGATAAAGATTGTGCAAGGCAAAGGGTACCTGGTACTGCTATTGGCATCCCGGATTCTCGAATTCCTGGTGGTGCAAAAGGAGAGGCTGAAAGGGTAGGCTGCTGCCGCTGCTGAAGAGGCCCAGACTACAATCACATGTCGGTCGGCGGGTCAGACAGTTGTCGACATCGTGGACTCTTCGAGGATTGTCTTGCAAGTGAAAAAGAAGAAAAGCTTCGGGTGAACGTCGATAATGCTGCCGGCTGCTTACATAGTCACGGTACGCACCGAAATTGCTCGTAACTGCAACTTTAACTTTAACCTCACGAGCGGCGCGTCTTCCCCGTCGCGTCTACCGAAATCTCTCCTCCTTCTCTTGTACCAGTTTATTGGCTCTTCTTCCTCTTCCTCAAGCTCAGAACAAGCCGTAGCTTCCTGTCGGCCAAGATCTGGACTCACTGGTCCGCAGCACTCTCATCGACGCTGACAATTCCACGACGATTGTGCATCCGCCAAGATGAAGTGCACTTTCATCAAAGGCGTATCGGTCAACTTGCGCGTGGAACACGCTGACCTTGAGGAGTACGACGACGAAGATACCATCGACGGCGATGAGCAAACCTGCACACGCTATGTCCAGGTCACGCCAAACAGCACGTTTAAGATTCGTGTGACCGTCGAATCAAACTTCCGGTACAAACTCGACGATCTTCTGGTGACCATCTCGCTCGACGGAGAGAAAGTGGTGTCTTATATCGCCTACGCAGATCCGCAGAAGAACAAGGTCCAATACTCCTACGATGACGTCAAGGCCTTCAAGAATGGCACATGGCAATCACAGAAGTTTACATTTGGCTCGCTGGACACAAGTAAGTGCTGAAAACCGACTTCAGCCGAACGATGTTTGACATGAAGGCTGACTGTGTCTTCTAGCTGACGAGACTCTCAAGCCTGATCGAGCTGCAAAACTGAAGGATCTCCTCTCGCGCCTCGGCGAGGTGTCCGTCTCCATTCTTCGTATCAAAGCCGATCGTGTCTCGAGAGAAATGCCTCGAGTTGCCCGACAGGCGTCTGAGATCGGAACCAGCGTTCCCGAAAAGGCCCTCAAAGGCCGTTCGATCTCCAACAAAGCCACGTAAGTACTCTTCAGTCCTCCTATGACCTATCAAAACTGATGAAATCTCGACCCTACAGTCTCGGTGAAGCGGTACCTTCCGCGCAAAAACAGACCACCTGTCACGTCGACTATCCTTATGGAATGAAACCCTTCGCCACATTTACATTCAAGTACCGCTCTCGCAGTATGTCCTCTCCGCACCAATCTGAAGTGTATTCTGTGCCACGGCGACATTGCATCATGTTAACTCTCAATAGGAGACCTTCAAGTCGAAGGCGTCATCGAGCGCAGTCCCACTCCGGAGCCGCTCGAAGACCGCGATCCCGCTACTCTCACTGTCGAAGAAATGCGGGAAGTCGTTCGCCGTCTCCAAGCAAGGACCGCCGCGGATGCCCGAGTGAAGAAGGAGATCAAGCGAGAGCGGTCTACAACGATCCTGAACGACGATGATGATGACGACGACGACGATGGCGATGGAGTCGAGATCATCGAGCAAGGGCCGGCGAGAAAGAAGTCGCGCACGAGTGGAGACTCGGGGATCGTGATTCTTGACTTGACGGGCGATGATTGATCACGGCGGCTTTCGGATCGCGCAAGTTTGTGTTTCTTTGAAATGGCGTTTTAGGGTCTGCTAGCATTTACTATACCCCAGATGGAGAGTCGATTTTGCGCTGGAAAATTTGTCGAGTTGCAAAGCGAATGGACGAACTCGCATCCCATGGAAGAAGGGAAGATATGGGTTTCTCTCATATGATCTGTACACTACGGTACATATGAGGACGATCAAAATGGACATGGTTCATTGTCGTTTTGACATCTTGTCACTCTCTCACCATCTCAAAGTCCTGCGTCTCAGGCGGTAACAGACTGCCATCCCTTTTCCTCTTCCCGTGCAGACCTTTTGCGGCCTCCTCACCGACAACCTCCCTCCCACCACCAACAAACTTCCTGGCCCACTCCCTCACCCTCACCACTTTCCTCCCCACATCCCCATCCACAACCTCGCCCTCTCTGAAGACCCTCACAGTCGTCGTATTCTTCGTCGTGATCTTCCGCCCCAAGCTTTGGCCAAAGACATTCCCTCGCCACTCCTTCAATGCCACATTGGTGAAGAGCACCACATCGCCTCGTCGCAAAGCTTCCAGCTGTACCCGCATTTCATCTCTACCTCCATCAGCACCCGCACCTCCGCGGCTGGTTGGTCGAGCTTGACTATCGATAGGATCAAGCCAGAAGGAAACGCCGAAGCCGGCGCGTGAATCGTCGCCGAGGATGAGTTCGACGATTTCCATTGTTTTCCCTGGTTGGTAGCGGCGAAGGGAAACGGTGCGAGGCGGCTGGATGGAGATGATGGACGCCAGCAGATTGACAGTTGGGGTTTGTGGGTGAAGAGACTGGAGCGTTCGCGCGGTGAGAAGGTGGGAGAGAGGCGTGATCTGCACTGCTCCCATATTTGGATATGGAAGATGAAGAGTCGGTGCAGGGGCGCTGCTGGGTCCAGGTTGGACGGACTTGGTCGGGCTGGACGAGGAGTTCTGAGCAGACGAGGAGAAGGAATTGGTGGAGAAGGAAGGGTTGGAGATGAATGTTGTCGTTGCGTCCAAGGGAGAGGGGAAGAGTTGAGAAGAGCCCTGTTCGAGGGACTGCAATTGAGCGAGGGAATGTTCGAGGAAGAGGTTGTGGGCTTGAGAGCCGGGTTCGCAGGCGAGAAAGGCGGCTTTGTCTTTCTGTTGCGCCGGTCTCGTTTTGATGTTGGCGTCTATCTCGTTGTCCAAGGGTATATCCCGCCATTTAGCTAATGGATGGGATGCGCTTGTAAGGGCGATTTGCGTGGCTGTGACTGTTGTGTCGTCATGGCTATTGTCGTCTGCCAGGAATCTCCGAATGGGCGACTGGAGTCTTTGATTCAATTCGGTCTCTGTCCAATCTATATCATCGGCATTGGGTGCTCCGGCGAGGAAGAGAACACTTCCTGCTTTGGTGGCCATGAGGGCTGGTTACAGGCCCTTGGGCGTATCGGCATGTTGTACGGCCAGAGCGCACGGAGATCATGGTACAGAACGGTCGGCATCAGAGTCGTCGGATCAAGGAGGTGGGTCGATGCATTGTCCGCATGTCTGCTGCATCGAATGTTGGAGTTGAACCTGGAATGTATCGAAAGAAATGCGGACTTTATTCACGATATGCCACCGGTCTCGCTTAATGCAGGCAGTCTCGCGCTACCAAACCTTCCTTGTCGATCTTATCAATCTGATAAAACCCCCACGCCGTCGCCGGGAGCATCTTCAAATCAAATCACCATCAACTCTGGCTCAACCATGCTCCGCTCTCTTGTCACGCGCCTCTCCTCAACGACGAAAGTCGATCCAGCCGCCACCGCTCCTCGACCCGACGGCTTTCTTACCGCCAAACAATCCTCCGCCCTCTTTGCTCCAACAAACCCCGAAGACGATGGCGAGGAATGTCTGCACGATTGCGAGACCTGCACGATTTCCTATCCTCGAAAGTTCGAGATAGATGAGGATGATAGACTGTACGGCGAGATTCAAGGATGGTCACGACACTTGATCGTCGCAACGGGCAAATCAGACTGGGTGAGAGATGTGGCCGATGAGAAAGACAGCGTCATGGAAGCTGTAGGAAAGCACACGCAAGCTGTGCAAGGCGGAAAATTGATGCTGTCTGCGAGCAACATCCCCGTGCCAGAGATTGTGGACGAGAAGGAGCAGCACATCGGACCGTACGGAAAGGAGAGGCCGACGACGGTGCTGCTGATGCCGGCCTTTACATTTGTCGACAATGTCCGGCCAATCCACGTTCCGGAGCTTATCACTTCAGTCATCAACACCGCCACGACGAACACGACACCTCTCGTACCGCAAATCACGCCTACCGAATCACTCGACGCCCTGCCAGCGAACCTCAGTAACCGCCCGTGCCCTCATCGCGCCGTCATCCTCCTCTGCAGCCAAGCCACCCGAGATGCACGGTGCGGACAGTCCGCTCCTCTGCTACGGCGTGAGCTAGAACGTCATCTGCGACCACTGGGACTTTATCGCGATTTGCACGACGAACGACCGGGTGGAGTGGGGATATACTTCATCTCGCATGTCGGCGGACACAAATACTCAGCGAACATGATGGTGTACCGACGAGGCGACGAGCCGGACCAAGGTTCCGAGGGAAGCGTGGAGACGGGCAAGGCACCCGGCGAGGCGATGCAATGTATTTGGCTGGCGAGGATACGACCGGAGGATTGTGAGAATGTGGTGAGGTATACGGTGTTGCAGGGTAAGGTGGTGAAACCGGAGAGGCAGTTGAGAGGTGGATTTGATCGAGGGAGGGGGATTGTCAGTTGGTGATGGGAAAACGTTGGAAAATGCAGAAGGGGAGGAAAATGGAGACAGACCTGTTGAGTCGAGGCAGATGGAGGGAGGCGGAGTTCTGCGACGGTTGACAAAATTAGGAACACACGGGACGACAGCATTGCTCACTTGTAGCGAGCATGCTCTCTCGCGGCTTGGAGGGCCTTCTCTGTTTCTGGACATCGCGCACAGGAGACAGAACACAGCGGAGCAACAGCGACTAGCATGCGTGGTCCTACCACAAGCATTGACACACATAACGGCAGACCCTCATGAAGTCTACACACCCTCTTGACCCGGGGTCACACGCCTTATCAGATCGCATGCATCGGTATCGCCTCGCTACACCTTCCCCCGATTAGGCGAGCGAACACAGCTCGGTCGGAGGTGTGGCCAAGTAGTGGGTGATCCGGTGAAGAAGTGAAGAAGTATTTCCAAACGATTAACATCGATGCACTGATGGGTAGAACAGTGTTTTAGGTCTATTCCGGGCCCCGGTGCACACCACTGAAGCTGCGGGCCTTTTTGCAGCCACATGGTCGTTCGCGTTCTTGAAGGATTCCCGCACGAGGCTGTGCTGGCAGCGCCAATATGCAGGTCAAAGGCAGACACCACATACGCCAAGCGAGCCGCAGCCTCGCCAATCCTGATTGATGTACATCAAGCTGGCCGCACCGACGATGAGATGCTCTGAAGGATTCATAGTCAGGTTCCGGGTGTATGGGAGAAGCGGCGCAAGACGGCGGACAAGTCAAAGGCGAGGCCGCCCGGTGCGATCGAGACACTTCTACCAATTCTAGAAGCCAGCACATTACAACATGAAGCTATCCGCAAGACAGCCGAGGGCAGTATGGAAGCGATATCTCCTCGACGTCAGACTACAAGGTTTCGCTATCATCGCCATCGCAATCGGCTTGACTGGGACGCGAAATACTTCTTCAGCATTACCATCGCGTGAGGTCGGTTCGACCTGAGCACGGCGAAGCTCGTCTACATCGCCTGGGACATTATCGTCGGCAGAGGCGGACAACTCGGTTTGTCCCTCATGACGTTCAGGACGATCAGAAGATCCATGTTGTCGTCTTTAGAGCACGAACCCTGGCATATACCCGTTCTCACCCGTCTGATACTGGATCCTGTATCGTTCCTCGGTCTCTGGGCTGCGCTAAAAGATCGATGCCGGCGTGGACCGAGGATGTTACTCAACTACGGCTTTCTGGTCGTCTATATCCTGCTCTTCAGTACCATTTCTTCAGCCATGACGGGCTACCGTGCCGTGATGTCATCGTACTATCCCCAGGACGAAGGACCGGCGCTGCCTGTCGTGGACAGCAAGCTCACCCAGATCTTCCCGCTGGAGCTGATGAATGTCACGAGGAAACCGAGCAATGGCAGATGCTGGGTGCGCACGACGCCTGAGAATGCATGTTTCTCGAAAGAATTCCCCAATTGCGTCGTCCCGCCTGTTGGCGAGTGCTACACTTCATGGCGACTTTGTGAGTGACCACGCCTTGCTCTCTCCATCTTATCTCATCAACTTACCTTGACCTCGAACCAAACAGACTCCGACCTCTACACTCAATGTACAGACCTCCCGCGATCAGAGCACGGAAGATGGGGCGGAACATACTCCACCCTCCCACCACCACGAGACTCCCCAATCTGCGGCTTCCTAGGTCCTCAACTCCTCGGCGGCTGCAACCACAACGGCCCTACCCCCGAAACCTCCGGCACATGCAACAACACCCGCCCCTTGTTGTCCTCCTCCTCCTCCGGTGACACATCCATATCCATCGGCTGAACCGCCTACAGCAACAACACCTACTACCTCACCACCACCACCACCACCAATCCCATCCTCGAGGACCCTTCCACCACCTACCACCTACCGGTTCCCACCCCAACCCCCTCTCCTCCGCACCTGGAACATCACCGACTACAACTCCCCTCTCAGCCTGGGCTTCACCTCTCCGCGCTTCTACAACGACACTCCAACCGGTCCAATATGGAACTCCACCTGGCTACGCGCGAGCGTCATTTGCCAGCCGGAGAAAATTTTACCAATCGGGGTTCTCGAGTCTACTGCTCTTTACCTTGTTGATCGATACGAGGGTGTATGGGGTGATGTTGTTATGGATGGTGTGGGATCATGCGTCTAGTGAGATTTTGGGAAAGGGGTGGGTGGACGGAGTGTGTTTATCGGGACATTCTCGATTTGGCGGGGGAGATTCGGAGCGAGATCGGCGGTGGATGCTGTGGAGGATATGGAGGGGGAGGTGTTGGGGGAAGAGGAAGAGGACGGACGGACGACGGGGAAAGTCCGTCTGCAGGCCAGGCGGGGATGAAAAGGATGTCGACGCAGGATCTGGCGATTTGCGTGGTAAGGAAAGGGAAAAAAAGGTAACCATCGATGGGTTTTTGAATAACGGATCGCGAAAAAAAGATCGCAGACTGGGACCCCAGGTACAGGAGGTACGACGAGTTCATCTTCTTCTTTTCCCAGGACCTCCAGCCGTTCGCGAATACTTGTGTTTCACGAGTCATGTGTCTTGACACCCTTGGAGGTGTCCAAAGTTTGGAAAAAGTTGAAAAGTGACGGGGTGCATATGACATGTGATTTCGTTGTGATATGAGAGGAAAAAGGCGTGCTGACTCGCCCGACTTCTTTGGGGAATCCCTGGAGATTCGTGCGTGGGATATGACGACGGTGGTATACGAGGTCTATAGTAGTGCTGCTGATGAGCTCGTGAGGGTCTTCGGGGAGAGTTTGGATCGCAGGGTTGAGGTGGTGGAGGCAGGCGTAGAAGGGCAGGGATTCGAGGCGAACACGGGTCCGAGATGCTTGGACAGTGACACATACATCCCCGAAGAGAAAGAAGGAGACAAGATGGTCAACATTAAATGGACGACCGAGAAAGACTTTGAACGAGAAAGAAGAGGCGATGGAAGTATGTTTTGGGAAGTGTTTTTTTTTAAATTTCATTGGAAGTTTTGGTGGATCTGTTCAATGGTCATCATTGGACCTGTTCCCCTCGTCCTCATGCATCATGCCATCATACACTTCATCCCCATCCCATGGAAAATGCCCAACGCGGGTATAATGCTCCCCACCCGAAATGCTCCATCGCTAAATCCAAACGCTCAATCAAAGCCGGAAACCCTCTTCCATCCTCAGCCAGACGACGACGGAATCTCAGAGACGCAGCAGACACTTCTAGTATCCACCAGCCATGACTCCCGTTGTCGGCCTGCCCAAAGTCGTCGGCAAAAACCTGGAGAAGATATTCGTCCGCGCTTTCTTCGCTGGTTGCTGATCGGTTTGCTCCATTGGCAGCGCATGCGTTTGATACATTTTGCGGGGATATTGCGGTACAGCCGAAAGGTTGTAGACTTGCCGCTGAGCTGGGAGGCTGAGTTGCGAGGAGCTGTACGAGGAAGAGGATGATGACGAAGCGGGTGATGAGCCGTAGGATGATGCGCCGCTGAGAGATGGTGGGGAGGAGAGGGATGGCGTCCTTGAGGGTGCGCGGGAGGATGTGGTTGACCGGGCGTAGTAGGCTGGCTGTTGTTGTTGTTGTTGCTGGTGGTAGGAGGCGTATTGCTCCGGCTCAGGACGCGCGTATCGTGCCGCGATGGCTGCGGCACGTTGTTGCGTGTAGGCCAATTGGCGCTGTTCGGCGGCCAGCATTTCCTCGCGAAGGGCCCGCTTCCGGGCTTGACGATCCTGCCACTCGCGGATGGGAGCGAGGAAGGGGTCCAGATGGAGGTACAAGTCGGCTTCCTCGACGCGGAGGTCCCAGTCGAGGAGGTTGAGGAGTTGCTTTTCCATGAGGTTGACTTCGTTCAGGGAGAAGCCGAAGGAGTCGTAGCCGCGGACGGCGGTGTAGCGGGCCCAGTGTTTGTTCTTGGGGGAGGAGTCGTTGAGGTTCTTGGCGGCGAGGATGAGGGAGGCCAGGAAGATGCGGTGGGAGGTGCACTTCATTCCCGTGGCGACGGGAGGGAGGCGGGCTTGTAGTCGGGAGAGGTAGACGAGGGAGGACATGAGGGTGGGGACCTGGACGTGGGAACGCTCGACGAGGGCGGTGATGAAGTCTTCGAGAGAGGGGAGGGCGGGCTCGTATTGTTGGTTGTGAGGTGGGGTCGTTGGTGGTGTTGGAGGCATGTTTCGGGATGATGGTGTTGAGCCTTCGCAGCGGATGACTTGCGAGGCCTTGTGTGCGAGGTATGAGATCATGTCTTGAGATACCGGCATGTAGATGAAGTGTTCCAAGGCCGCGGCGTTGGCGGCGTTGACTGCCGAGGGGGAGGCGTTGTAAGACATGATGTGTGTTGTTGATGTGGGTTGATGTGTTGGTTGAAGATGTCGATAGATGGCGAAGAAGAAGAAGATCCCAAAAGTTATATGGCAGAGACGGTAGTAATTCTTCTTATTGTTGGCTTGTTGCGACAATAATAGATCCCAGGTGGTGAAAGTGACCCGTAAAGTGAGGCGTCGACGTGAATTGTCGTGTCGTAAGTCGGTCCGGGTGAATTTTGGCTGACAATACCAAAAAAAAATAAAAAATCTTTCCAAGACAATAGGAATTATTGTTCTTGCGGAGGATCACAATCAAGAAGATCAACTTCTCGGAGTGTGTCAATCAGATGGGAGAGGGTCTTTTCTGTCGGTTTCGAAAATGACGGTGTAAGGTAGTTCTTCTCTTTGACCAGGGGTAGCTTGCAACAAGTCTCTGACAGATTAGGATGGGTGACTTTCCGGCCAGCGGACAAGTGCAGGTATTGTATATGTTGACGGGAAGGGGAAGGATGGGAGTCGAGTTCGAGGAAAGTTCGAGTTTCTGACGGCACACTGCGGAGGGGCGGTGTTGCGGTGTTGCGGTGTTGCGGTGTTGCGGAAGAGCTGGGTAGTTGCAGATGATGTTGCTGGTGAGGTGATGTGAGACGAGGAGTATCGGCTTGCAATACGTCAGTCGTGCTGGGATGATACGATGGAGTGTGTTGGAGAGAGAGAGAGTGTGTTGGAGGTGGTAAGGGTCCCGAGGTACAACGACTTCAAACGGTTTGTTGGATGATGATGAACAGGTCAAGGAGACGGCATTTTGTGAGATACTTATCGCCCTTCTACTTTCACGCACTCCACTCCAAAACTCCCGGGGAAGAGGCAAGGTACAGTAGGATGGATGGATTGGATTGTGCAGGCGCGTCTCGCTGGCTGGCTGCAAAAACGTTGGAAACCGTCTGGTGCTGGTGGGGGGAGGGATATCACGAGCTTGATTGGCCGGAATGGCAGGAGCGCTAGTGCCGGAGAGTTGGCTCGACAGAGTTCCACAGGGACCACTCGACAGCTCGACAGCTCGACAGCTCGACAGCTCGACAGCCTCTTATTTTTGAAAAGGTTGCTCTGCTAGTGCCGGACAGGGCTTGCTTGCAGGGGCATCCCTCACCTCTCATCAGGTTATTATGAGGACTGGCGTGTTTCGTGCTGCTGCCCAACCAGCTGGGAGCACGGTCGACTGAGATAAACGCCCACTGATGATGCATCATCGCTGTATACTGGAGACGGCCGTCGCATGTGAATTCAACTTCGAGTGGTACACACGCCTATCTTTTGTCGATCCTGTCTTCCACTCCCACTCCGAGTACATGCCAGAGAGAGAGAATCCAGATGCAAGGTGGAGTCGGGTTCGCGCGCCTTGTAACCCAAACTTCGTGCCGGACAAAAGAGACCGCTTCGAATCCAGGAGGCGGATCTTGCTTGCATCATCCGGACTGGCTCATATCTTTTTAGTGAGGCGTGGCGCGCGCGTCGCGATATGTGCGGGCGTGCGAGGGAAAATTTCGCGTCAAAGGACTGCGACCGTTGCGGTCGAACCGTGAATGCTCACCACCCGTCGTCGTCGAGGTTGGCTGTTGGAAATTCGCGTCTCCTCGCCCGGCCATTCCATCGTGAAGTCATCGCTGTCACGGAGACATGCATCTGTCATCAGTCATGCACCTGATGAGTCGTCAGCTGCCATGCGACAAAAACATATCAACTGTAGCAGCATGGGTCATGTCCACGGCACTCTGCCATCGGGCGTTTGTTCTTCACATCGTCGCATTGAATCGCAGGGGACAAAAGATCCCAAGCACAGCCTCTTCTCACCACCCCATCTCTCGGATGCCCCTCCAACCAACAGGAGCTTCCACTCGCCTTCGACGTGTACTTCCTCTCAGGCGGAAACACAAGCGGCAACGTGCCTGCCTGCGTCTCGACTGGTTCCTGAAGCTAGCTAACTCTCCAGTGGAGTAGTTCTATCCGACCGAGACTAACACTATTGCATTGCACCGCTATCCGACCCTTCCGACCAACAGGCTGTGCTCTGCTCTGTCCGACCTGCAGCGTGTCTTTGGGTCGGGATCTCTGCTGGTTCAAACATTTCGCTCCTGGCAAATGTCCGTGTGTGTGTCTGTGTGTCAGGTCACCACTGGGAGGCAACGTGCAGTCCCGCAGTATTGGCGGCACTGAGGGTGAGAACTTCCCTAGATTGCGATTCACGTCTGAACTTGCGATTCCGGCAAGGAGGATATGGCTGATGCGAACTGGAGATGATCGCTTCCTGCGTCCTGCGTCCTGCGTCCTGCTCGCCTGGTAGCACGCTGCAGATGTGCTTTCCACAGACGTGTCCACTTTTTCCACTTTTCACTCCGAGGCTCCCACTCCCGAGCAGTCTTCAGTCCAACAGAATGCAACTCAGCAACCATTCCACACCACCATGCCTCATTCACCACCTCATCTCCTCCGACCAGGTTCCTTCTCTAACCTTCAGGCAAGGGAAGAAAGCAGCGGCGATCAACCTCACAGTCGTACAACATCTCCACCATCCGCGCGGGCCATCTCCCACCCTTTCAACGGTGCGTGCATGCTGCATGCCTGTGGGAATCATGAAGTACTACTCGTCATGGAGCATTTCACACACTTACCTTGCTGAAATATCGATTCGCTGAAGATCTCGGTTGAACCGATCGACTTCGCAGCGCATCTTACGTCAGCTTCGTCGGCAGCTCCCAAAGCTCCACTGAGGTACCTCATGCAAATGCGTTGTCGATGAAACACTTTTCATCCGAAACATCTCAAACACAACGCCTGGAGAATGAAGAACCGCCATCGATCCTGGTCTGCTTGGGAGTTCTGCTACTTGGCGTTTCAGAAACCCATGCAGATTCTCCGGCGCTTCGACAGCGCTTCGATGAAATCCCGCGCGCTTATTTGAAAGTTGCATTTGGAGTGAGGAGGGAGAGTAAATATAGACGGCCAGCCGCCTGCTTCATCCTTACCTACCTCCACTTCTTGTGTTGCTTTTTTTACCGCCGATGAGGGTCTTGGGTCTTTCTATTTCGAAGACAGCCGCCGGTGCTACTGTACAGGCAACGAGGTTATTTCTCAACATATCCACTCTCAGAAGGACTGCATACACGATACCTTGGATGGGCGCTTGCTTCGAGCCTTCGGCACTAGCGAAGAGACCATCGCACAAGTCCTGCGTGATGCGTGGTATTTCGTCCTGACAAGATCTCGACAGACAGCATTTGATGTCTAGCAGATTCAGGCTACGAACTAGCGAAGAGTGCCGAACGGTGTCTTTTTGTTCAAGACACAGATCACAAGTTGCGCAAGAGCTGTTGTGAAGCCGGACAAAGTTCTTGCCCTTCGCGGCAGACCCACTGTTCGTCGAGCCGAGAAGTGCACGCCTAAATTGCCCCGACTTCAGTGCGTCTCGATAAAGCCCGCCAGCTGGTCGAGATCTCGTCAGGAATATCAGCTCATGTGCATAAACTCACTGCGAATCATACGGTCTGGAAGCCATTGTCCATACCGCATTCACTCGCCAACGGAGTCGCTCGCTTAACAGTGCACAGTCACCGCGATCCTCTGGAAGAGCGAGGGCTCTTCGGTCACATCTCTCCTCCTTGAAGCTCCTTTGCTCTTCGTTTCTTCCTTTCGAATTGACACCCTCGCAGACACGATGCGACTAATCCACACTTCCACACTGAAACTCCAGGAATTTTCCGACGATAATGTACCGCCGTACGCCATTCTGTCCCACTGCTGGGCGAAGGACGAGGTGACATACTAACAATTCCTAGCAGGCTCTAACCGGAACGGTGCTGGCTGGCGCAAGATTGTGCGATGCTGCGACATTGCTCGAAGTGATCGGCTCAAATGGGCCTGGGTAGATACCTCCTGCATCGACAAGACGAGCACTGCGGAACTTTCGGAGAGCATCAACAGTATGTACAGATGGTATAGCATGGCCCGCGTGTGGCTACGTGCTTCTACTGCACTATTGCAGCGGCAAGGAGTTCCCTACTACTTCCAGGCAGCGATGCAATCCCTTGGGCCACTTTGACGCTGATCATCAGAGCGATGAACCTCGATTCGATTTTGGCAAGGTAACGGAGAGACTCGCCGGGTCTAGATGGCTCACTCGCGGCTGGACCTTCCTGGAGCTGCTAGCTCCAGCAACGATCCATTTCTACGATTGCCACGGCGTACGATTCGGCAGCAAGGAGAGTCTTGTTTGACACTTATCTAACATGACTGGCGTGGGTGGAAAGTATCTCTCCAGTGAAGAGACTGTACATCATGCGAGCGTCTCCTGCCGAATGAGCTGGGCGTCACGACGTCAGACGACACGCAAGGAAGACACGGCATACTGCCTCCTGGGAATCTTCAACATCGACATGCCCCTTCTCTACGGCGAGGCCACGAGGGCTCCGGAGCTTTCAGACGTCTCCAGGAGCTTATGGTCGAGACTTTTCCCGACCAAACAATCTTCGCGTGGAGGACCACGAAGACTAGATGGACATTCCTCCTCGCCGAGAGCCCGAAGAGTTTCATCGACGGCGACCATTTCGTGCCCCTTCTCCTCGCAACACCTCCATGCCGTATCATGAGCCTCGGGGTCTCATTCTCGGTGTTTCTTTTCTCAACCTTTCGCTCCAGAGCAGTCTCTGCCGGGTGTAGGTTCCCTTCAGCGTGCGAGGATGTGCGATTCCAGGACCAGTTGGAGATTTCCGTTCCACCGGGGAACAAGACCAGTCCTCCTCTCAGCTCAGTACTCGTATACGAACGCGCGCAAGCTCACGAATTGCATAGGAGCGGGCGTACCACAACCGCCTTCCGCCATTTGCTTACGATCTTATGCCCAGCTGCCGGCGCAGAACATACTACAGTCTATCTGCACACCACAAACACGTTTCGGCTGCAGGATTCAGTGACCGAGGAGTCTCCCCAGTCCAGGGGTGCTGTTACATCGCTGCTCAAAGATGCCGTCGTACTTCTGTCCGCATCTGTGCCCAGATTCGCTTTCGACCTCAGCCTGATGCAAGAATTTGCCAAATCTCAATGTCGGCCTCGGACTGCAAGCGGCGTGTCTCTATCTCGCGATCTTCCATGGCACGAAGACATGGCTTGTGATAGCACTGGGGCTCTTCCTCAAGGAAGCTATGCCCTCGAGCCCCATCCTTCGCAGTGGCTTCGTTCCTTTTCTGGGGCATTGAGATGCTAGACATCAACGTGATCGCAATCTATTCATTTCTTGGAACGTGAACGGACACTTGGCTTGTCTTCGAAGCTCCTCGGGGTATTGCTCACTGGCGGACTCCCATACAGTCCGGAAGTGTTCAGAAGGTCAGGCCTCAACTACTGGTCTCATCCAGCCAATATCGAATAGAGTCGAGACCTCTCTTGCATCGGATCTCATTCTGGCTTGCCCTTGGAAGTGTCTTGTTCAATGTAACCATACCTAGGAATCTAGAGAATAAGCCGACCTCACTCAACCTCATCCTCTTCCACCCATCACTTCCCGGCCTCAGCTCCCGACGTGTCCCGCCGGACAGCCGTCTACGAACCGTTGTGGGTGGTCAGCAGATATACTGACAGGGTTTCGGTAATGTCACATCGAGAACGGTGTGTTTCGCTCGACTTCTCGCATCTGGTAGGAAGGACTAATTCAACAAACACTCGTCTCGCATCAACGCAGCCACGCATTCGGCCCGTCTAGACAGTGCCCCCTCCTTTCGGCGTGTTTGGAGTGTCGAGCAAATAGAGCAATAGGCCAAAAGAAACAAGCAAACAGACGCGGACCCCCATTACAGAAAAAGGCATCAAATAGACCAACACACCAACCCCCCCCCTCTCCAACCCACCATCCTCCACAGTACACCCAAACCCACTCCACTCCTCTCACTCACTCCCATAAAACCTCCTCCCTCCTCCTCCTGACATACTCCCTCTCCGGCGCCTGCACCCACGCCACGAACCCCAACCCTACGCACCCCACAACCACCAACCCCAACAAAACCGCCAATGCCAACTTCATCCTCCTCTCCCTCTGCACCGCCCTCCTCTCCTTCCCCAACGCCTCGTCTCGGCGTCGACAAATCTTCTTCCATTCCGCTTTCTTGGCGGTCCTGTCCCGTCGATGAAATGCATCCCGCGCGCGGAGGTTCTTGATCAAAACTGTAGAGGTCCGGAGATTGTCTTGCAGCGCGGCGAGGGAGTTTCGGAGACGTAATTCTTCCGCGTTGCGTTCTTGGTGGGCGGCAGGTAGAGGCGTGCGGTCGACTTGGATCGTAGTATGCCCGCCATATGTCTCGTGACTTTCGTTGTCGCTGTCCCGGTCCCGGGGCTGGTGTGCTCCGTTTAAATCTTCCGCTTCAGGAAAAGGACTTCCTGGGCGATTGGTGGCCGCGAAAGGACTCCGAGTTGGGGCCTGCTCGGCTGGAATCGCGCTCGCTGTGGATTCCTCTTGGTTGGGAGGGAGAGGTGAGGGTTCGCTGTCGGAATAATGGCAAAGGGACTCTGTGCGGTGGAGTCGGTTGCCGCGCGGACAGAGGCGGTTGGGGAATTGTGCTGTGGTGGACATCTTTGTAGGTTGATGATGATGATGGTGACCCGGAACGACTTGTTCGGGAAGGAGGAGTAAGAGGGGGTTGAAGAGAATGGCGGGGTGAAAAGGAGTGTGGTTCGTGATGTGGGCGAATTGTCAATTCACTTCGCGCGCTAATGGGGAGACTAGCTTCATCGGGAAGAATTGTGCCATTCACGTACGTCTCAAAAGTGAAATAGTCACCACGTCCGTATGGACGGCGTGCGGGTACACATCCACTGGAGCGGTTGTTCGTGCAACAAGTAAGATATCGATGCCATACCCTTGTGCGGACAAAGTCTTGCATTGCGATTGGCTCCGGTAGTTGATGGTCGCGGAGTGTCTAGTGCCAGATGATCGTGGCATCTGTTGAGTTGAGAAGTTCTGCCGTTCGGAATGCTCCTCATAATAGTCGTTCTTTTCCGTTCTGTCGATCCTTCAGCGTATGTCCTGTTTTCTTTGTCATACTGTTCTCCTAGATCATGTTCTCTCAAATTGACGGCCCTTCCCACCCATCCCTTCGAATCTTCATCAAATTACTCTGTTTATGCGGAAAAGCAATCTCCCTCTCTTTGTAGAACCCCCTGTCTTCGAGGTATGTCTTCAACCTGGAAACCACAAGTCAGCACCACGACACCACCGCAGGAAAGGTTTAAGACATACTTCACATTATCCACCCTCGGCTCCAGCAGCACGACCTCCGTTCGGCTGTCTGCCAACCAACAAGCATGCACCAGCGCATCAATCCACACCTTCACCCGATGCGCACCGCGGAACTCGGTCTCCCCTACCAAAACGTGCAGGCCGCGATCAAAGTCTCCCACATCGCCACCCAGATATCCTCCCAGCCGATCCTCTTTCACCCAGTACATCTCAAAGTAGCCAAACGGCTTTCCGTCCCAAAGTCCGATCAATGGGATCGAATGCCGACTCTGCAACCCGCCGCGGAGAAACTCTTCCTGATGCGATACAGGACCCGTCTCGCCCCAGCTATGCGCCACTCTCTCATCGTTGTGCCATTGGTGCAGGTACTCCACATCACTCATCGTCGCGGGACCGGTGGACTGAGCTTTGCCTTCTTGAGAGGTGGAGCGGAGGATCTCCCGTCCCGATTGGAGACTGGCGTCGGATGTTGAGGATGCTCCTGCTGAGGATTGGGCGTGAGGATATGGTCCGGCGTAGGGCACGGGACGTTTGGAAAGGGAGGCGACGCGGAAGGAGAGGTATTGATCCAAAGAGGGGATGTAGCGAGTGTAGATTGTTTCGCCTTGGCGGAAAGGTTTGGGACGGAGAGGGTGCCGGGTGTTGTTGGTGAATGTGTATTGGAGCGGAGGTGGTGGGTAGTATGTGGGGAGGTGAGAAGTGGAGTGGAATGGTCCTGGAGGTGGGGTGGCGGAGCGGGAGTTTGAGGTCAGGTTGCGAGTTTGAGAGTGAGAGTGGCGGTCTTCGTCGCGAGGACCGCCGCGGGAGGGCGATGATGGGCGGGAACCTGCAGGACTGAGGGCGGGGAATGGCGAGTTCGGATGCATGGGTGTTAGGGTGAAGAGGTAGATGCGCGGATCCATTTGCCAGAATGCACGGCGAGAGACGAACATTTTCGTCCAACCTTGGTGGGCATTTGTCACGCCGTCGTCTGGGTCGAGGCCGACGGAAGAGTCCTCGGAGGCGATGAGACCCATACGCTCGAGTTTGGGGATGAGTTGACGTCCTTTGAAGATGCCTTCGCGGTTGATGTTGATGCGCCATTCTCCCTTGGGCCGACCTTCGAGGGGAGTGGAGGAGGACGCTGAGGTGGTGAGATGTGGAGAGGGAGCGGATTGATGAAAGTACCAGTACAGCGTGGCCCAGAGCATCATGGCGATTTGACGGGTTGGTGATGTGGGAGCGCGAAAGTCGGCGGAGGAGGGATTGGAGATGGAGGAGATGAACAGGTGGTCGTTGCAAAGGGTCGGAGTCTTGTAGCGGTGAATGTGGTTCTTGCGCTCCGAGGAGGGATCATCGTTGTCATCATCGTCTTCCTCCTCGTCATCTTCGCTGTTGATGATGATGGTCCAGCCAGGAGGAAAGACATTGTGAGGGATATGTAAGTCGTTGGCCTTGAAGGAGAGGCCGCCGAAGACGGGAGAGACGCTCAGGGACTGGCCGTTGGGGAGGTGGACAATGGTGGGTGGAGAGGGAGCCATGGTGGAGGGCAGGACAATGAGGATGTTGCTTGTAAACCGTGACACCAGCACGACGATGAAATTGCCGTCCTCTCTATGCAGTTGTCACCGTATAGCGATGTTTTTGGAGGTCGCTAGCGTCTCGGCACGGGCGCTAACGGGCCGCTTACATTTAACTGGTTTGAGATTAAAGCTAGGGGGTATGGGCCAGCCTGAATAAGTAGTAGGCCAGGTTAGAGGAACCGCGCCGAGACGCTAGCGGCCTCAAAAAACATCGCTATACTTCTACCCCAAAATGAGCTTGGTCAGCCCACTTCTGGCGTGGAAGTCTAAAATCTCACGCGATGATGACTGAGAAGGGTAGGATCGTATTCATCCCGGCGTGAACACTTGTTGAGAAGTGTACCGCAGAGAAGTTCCGGACAATGACTTTCAACAGAAATGAAACGCGTCGAACGTGAGTCGGGTACTATAACGTATCATCCAAGAAACCACTCCCGGATCAATCTCGCTTCCAACCGAACCGGGCGACGCGACGCATATGTAATCGACATGGATTCAAAATTGTAAAGTACCGGGGGAAGAGCTCTGTGCTTCGCCGTGTTTTCTGTCAGTACAATTCATCCCGACATGCGTATATCCCATACATCGCCCCGATGGGCCCATGTGCTCTTTGGCCATGTGGCCGCTACGGTATTGCAGGGTCTGGGGCTATAGTTCTATTGATGATTACGGTATTGCTCTCGGACCCGTCTCCTGGGTGCCGGCCGGATCATTTTTGTACACTTACGCGCTGACGGCGCTGAAGGACTGACACGATCGCCAATTGATCAAAGACGGGACAGGTGACCTCTTCCAAGACGACGACCACATTCCTCCCATGTGACGGTTAACGCGACCTGGCCAAAGTGGGATACCTTCTCCGGACTCGAGGTACACAGATCGAATGGTGGAGAAGCTGAACGGTGGCAGGGTCTGGCGTATGCTTGCATGAGAAGGAGGATTACTTGCAGCGAGAATAGACGGACACCGCCAGAGCTGAAGAACTACTGTCAGCGAGAGGATCGAGGATCGAGGATCGAAAATCACACGGAATAATGTTCACCGAGGACATGTACGACTAGGGACGAAAGCGCCTCAAACAGCTCTCTCTCGCAACCGCGACAACCTCATGGGAGCGTAGACGAAGGCGCAAGTCGTTCAGCTGCTGGGAACTGAAGAGCGAACACCGATTTTATACCGCACAATCATGCAGGCCCGCGACGATCCGCGCCCGACGAGTGTCGTCTCCGTGCTCAGTCCACTTCAGATGACCTTCGACTTTGAGCTACCACCAACCCCGACCGCCGCTCAGAACACCCCTCTCCCTCCTTCGCCATTCTTACAGGATTCATTCGGGTCAATTGACGATGCGAGTCGAGTGAGAAATAGTGGGAATTATGGGAGCAGGACCGACGGCGGAAGAGCTCGAGAAAAGTCCAAGTCGGTCGCAGGCACATCTCCCAATCTAAGCCTCCCGCCAGCGGTACCTCCGAAGATGCCGAGACCTCAGACAAGTTACAATTCGCTTGGATCGAGGACAGAGGATAGCACAGGCAGCGGTGGGAACTCACGGCAGATCACACCACAGCCCGCCTTCAACGCAAAACAACCCAGTCCAAGCCCTCAGATGGAGTCGTCTTTGTTTCCGTCCAAGGCACCGACAAGTCCTCTTCCCTCGCTACCACGATCTGTGACAGGTCCGGTTATCATGAGCCGGCAATTCGTCGATTCGCGCGACAAACCGTACAGTTCTCCTCCTCCTCCGCGACCCATGATGCAAACGAACCACAGCTCTCCGGGTCTGCTCCCTCCGTCATGGACAGAAGTTGCACCTCCGCCGAGTCCGATAATAGCCGGTCCACGCATAAGTCCCCGACCGAGCATGAAGAGCCTGACGAGCGGGCTTTCTATCAAGAAGAAGCGGTCGGCAACTCTTCTCAATCCTGCAGCACCGGTTCCGTCCTCTCCTGCGATGACAATTGGAACGCCGTATCAAGAGAATGCAGCGACTTTCCCGCTGCCACAGCATGTCATGACACGACCGAAGACAGCTGGCGCGGCTACGACGATTGCGGGTGTTACTGTTCCTACACACCACACGACACAATCGATTTCCAGACCACCTCTCAAACCGAAGAGATCATCGACGCCAAAGATGGAACAGAAGGCTGCAAAGGAGAAGGACAGCGAGCCGAAGCCCGAAAAGGAGAAGAAGAACGAATCGAAACGCAAGACGAGACTACTCAACCCGCTGAATCTTCTACAACGAAGAAGAAGCGAACACCCTGATACCGTGATCGACGAACAAGCCCAGCGTCAGGCCCTCGCACGGCAGAGAGATGTCGTGGCTTCCGGCGTCAATACACCTGGACCAAACTTTGACCCGCGAATAAAAGGCAACATGGTTCACGACTTCAGCGTGCCTCGTGGGAAACGGAACACTTTTGACGAAAGGGACATGCCTGCAGCTTACCTCACCGCCCAAGTGTCACCCAATGGCACACCTCTGTCTCCAGCGTTCCCACCACGAAGCTGCTCCCTGGTGAACCGCGGTCCAATACGTGAATCCGCCGAGAAGAAACCTCCCCACACACCAAGCTTCGTCGAACATCTCGACGAACAACCCGAGGCCTCCAAGCGAATGAGTTCTATACATGCCGAAAACCTCGAGAACAAGGAGTTCCTCCAACGGGTATCCGCGCAGGAGGATGCCGTTCGCTCCGCTTCGCAAGAAAGCGCTGTGCTCCCACCATTCGCTCGGAGGAGTCAACAAGCTCCGGACCCATTGCAAGCCAGCTTGTACCACGAGGAACAACCGCAGACCAGCAGTCCACCTGCCAGCGCCACAGATCGAAGAGAGAGCTCCTCGAGCCCGGCCAGCTCTCTCAGCGAAGTCAGTCCCATCACTGCGCGGAGTAGTGTACAGATATTCAGTCCAATATCGCCCTCCAGCACGAGCAAAACGTCACGTCCGGTGTCGCAATTTAGCAGCACGCAGGCGACATTTGAACATAGAACGATTTTGAAGAAGGCGCCGAGCATGGAGAAGGCTGGCGGTGGCAAGAACTTGAATGATTCCACCACGAGCAGGCATTACTCTGTTGTGCTCGCTCCGCCTGCTATCGAGACGATTGAGGAGGGCAGCGTGGACGGATCGCCCGTGGAGCCGCCCACTGATCGCTTCGTCTCGAGAGAACCGCAGGTCATTGCGAATGGGTATTCTTATCGGCGGTCGGCTGGTCCGGAAACACTCCTTGCCACAGCTGTTTCGCCTCCAACCCCGATTGACGCCAGCGCGGGAAGTGGAGAGACGTCCCCCACGGCAGTTCGCACATCAGACACCAACTCACTTCGATCCTCATCCTCTAAGCCTCTTGTCGAGAAACGCGCCTCCGCAGTTGGGCATTCGAAAAGGACGTCCCCTTCTACGCTCCCGAAGCACCAGAACAGCAATGCTTCGCGCTTCTCCTTCCAGCTCGGAGAGGGGAGCGCGGCGCAGGAATTGGCATTGGAGGAGAAGCATCGAAAGATTGCTTCTCGCGGCGACCTCGCCCGATCCACCACCGCTGCTGCTGCAAAGGCGGTGGATGAGGATGCCGATGATGATGACTATTTCGACGAGGACGCCATGGATGATATGGACGAGATGGAGATGCAAGACAATATGGGAGGTCTTGGGCTTGGCATACAACCGGGATTGGGGATGATGAGTTCGACTTCGTCCTTGGCGATTGACACTACAGGTTCGCAGCAGCCAGTTGGCGCAGGGCCGGCCGGATTCTACCTGCAGCCGCGAAACCACGCTGCGATGTACCCTACCTCGCCGGAGTCAGAGTCAGAGTCGGACGCCGATGTTGATGACTACCATCCGCCCACCCACCAACCACAGGCCAAGACCGTCGAACAATCCACGCCATCCGCTCCCACCACCGCTTTCGCTCCTCACAAGGATAACAACGTCAACGCCGATGATGCGGAAGGGTCAGTCTCGGACGCATCTTCTCTGTACGACGAGTCCAACATTCCCACCATCACCGACGAACGCGACGTCCCTTACGCCGACCATCCCGCTTTCCGCGCACATTCGGCTATCTACGCTCGTAACTCGACACTTCCTCCTTTGGCGCCGTATAACTCTCACGGCTCGAATACGTATTTTACCTACGACGCGCCTGGTGCCGGTGCTCCGAGTAGCTACGCGGGAAGCTTTGCGGGTGAAGATGGGGGTTACTGGCGCGATAGTACCATCGACGGATACCTGCGGGACTCAGTATATTATGCGCCGCCTTCGGAGAGGATTGTGGAGGGGAGGAGTCGGATTGGGAGTATGCTCGCTCCGCCGTCCGCCATTGGGAGTGGCATGAGGTTGAGCGTGCCTGGTCTACCCGTCCCGGCCTCAACGCCGGTGTCGTCGCCTGACAAAAAGGTTCAAAGGCCGCCGCTACCGCAAAGGGACAGTGGTAACAGTGAACGGAATCGGGTGGTTAGTGGGATGACTTTTGGATCGGGAAGTCGTGGCGTCACGCCTCGTGAGGAGAAGGCTCATCCATTGTGCATCTCGACGCCGACACAGGACAATAAAGCATCGTCGCCTCCGACAACAGTGATCGGAACGCCAACACCTAAGAAACCGGCCCGCCCACCGCCTCCGGCACCCGTCCATGTTCCGGATGCAAGAAAGGAGAACGACGAACCGGTGACTAGTCCGCAGCTAGATCTAACCACGCTCGCTGGACTGGAACGCCCCGCGCAAGACAATCAGCGAGAGGACATCACTCCGCTGAAGAGAGACAAGTCGTTTCGCATCGATGGACGACGGAACGGATCCGTGGGAGGCAGCTTTCTCACCAGCCCGATTGTCGGACCTGGCAGAGTGGGAGGCGTGACAGAAAGTGGCGACTTTGAGAGTTTCGTGCGAAAAGCTGGCGTTGGCTCACCGATTCTCGCGGCTTCACCGAATACTGCTGCGGCTCCTCTTGGACTTGGTCTATTCCAAGACTTTCACTTCTCGTCCTCAGACGGGGATGATTCTCCGGATCTTCCTTCTCAGCGGTCCACACCTGCGCACACATCCGCTGGTGCTCCGGCATCCGCCTCTCTCCTTTCCGCTCCAAACGACCATGCTACGCCTCGACCGATGCAGACGAACAGGAGTACCATGTCGCATTACTCCCGTCCCAGCGATGCTTCTCATTATTCTCAGGAGGAAGAAAGGGGCGTTGCTCGCGCTTCTTCGCCCGTCCGAAGGCAGCCCTCCGCCACACCAGACCAAAACGCTTTCCGGTTCCCCAGAGAGAGCGAGACATTTGACCACCACAAACCTCCAGTCAACGACGATGACGACATGTACTTTGTCGACGATGGCGAATTCGCAGAGGATGTGGATGCTACACCACTGCAGGGAGAAGGAGCGGGACAATTCCACTCCACTTTCGACGAAAATCTTCTCGACGACGATGAGTACCTCGCAAGGCCGAATGCAAATCACATCGTACACGCTCCCGGTGCAGTGGAGAAATCGAGGAATAGCAGTGGATTCTATTCCACCACCACTGGTAGCGGTGATTATGGCCCGTACCCGACTTTCGCTTTGCCCTCAGGTGGCCTCGGCGCTGGTGCTGTCCAGCAGGCGAAACGCCATAGTCAGATGATGCTCGAAGACCTCGTGCTGTCCGACTACGGCACCGATAACACGCAGCAGGACGAAGACGGTGGTTTCTTTCCCGTCGATCCGAAGCTAATCCCACAACGAAACCCGAGTGAAGATGCGAAGAGGGGCACCATTGGAAGCAACGGCATGCCCCCTCTCACGGTCGCTTTGGGCGCTGCTGGGAATGGAGGCGAGACGGAGAGGGAGATGCAGAATGATCTGAATCGTTATTTTGAAGTGCTTGCCAAGGCGGTCAATAGGGCGGAGAGAGAAGGACGGTTTGATCGCGTCGCTTCGATGGAGTTTTCGAGATCGGGTATTGTCGATGCTCTTGAAGATGACGAAGATGAAGACGTTGGCGAGGATGAAGAGGAGGAGAGGAAAGGCCGTGGCGAGCTACCAATGAGGGATGAGAGCTTGCAGAAGCACAATGCTGGGATATTGGAGCAGAATCGCCAGCCTGCCTTCGGATCCTCCCCACCCAAGCTCGGATTCGACTTTGGTTTTGAAGAAAGGCCGATGTCCTTCATGCTTGGGCCTAATGATCCGTTGAAACCACCACCGAGCAGCACGTTCCCTCCTCACGACTTCAAGACCTTCCAGACCGACTCCCCAACCTACCCGACCGACGCCGTCACCTTCCCTCCCTTCGACCCCACCTCCAACCCATACTCCTTTGAAAACTCCTCTGCCGACGACGACTTCGACGACGACGACCTCATCGCCGCCGCCAACGCCGAAGTCCTCGCTTCCGACGATTCCGGCTTTTACGGGCAAGAATTCGCCTTCTACTCCCGCCCACGCGCGAATTCCAAGGAGGGAGAAGTCGCCTTTGAAAACGGAGGGTACTTTGGCTACGACGGCGATGATGGACTGCAACGAAACAAGAGTTTGCGAGAACCGAACTTGACGCCTATTACTGAACGGAGTGAGTTCTCCCAGCGGAGCTCGTTTGTGGGACATTTGCCCGGCGGACCCGTGAGCGCTGGTGCTGGAAGTGCTGGACTACTCGCGAGGATGCCCGTGACGCCGCTGATGGAAAGCGAAATTTCCGGCGAAGAGCTAAGGAGATTGAGGGCGCAGGCGTTCGCGAGGACGGGTAGTCGGAGCTTGAAAAGCGAGGGGAGTAACCGCAGTAGTGCGCAGAGTCTGGACCAGCATGGCGCGTACTTCTTCCCCTCCACGATGCATTCGAGAGGCACCTCGGGTTCCGAGTCGGAGAGCCCTCAAGGTGGTGGCGGTGGGTACTTGCCGAACTACACCGCCGGCACGATGCCGATATTGGGACAGGGAATGCTGCTTGAAAGTCCTACATCTCCTATGCTGCAGCAACAGAGGAGGGCGATGTTCGACCCGTACGCGAATAACTCGAGTGGCATGCCGGTGGACTTGGACGCTACGCCGCGCAAGGCGAACACGCCGAGTACATGGCTCGATCCCGCTACTGTGCGGAAAGCCATGCCGAGGGACATCAGCAATAGCAAACTCAGCACATCGCAGGGCAGTCCGCCAAAGACGAAGTCACCCGGGGCAGGAGGCGAGCCAGGCTTCTCATTCGGATTTCCCAATACCCCAGCTCCGTCACAAGAGCCGAAAAGTCCGATTCAAAAGCATGAACGCAAACCTTCAGACTCGGTGACGTATGTGAGGGAGGAGAATCCGGATGGGAGTGGAAAGCAGAGATGGATGTTGGAAAGGAGGCGGACGAGTGAACTGGGGGGTGAAGGGGAACTGGTTGCGAGGGAGGAGGTTAGGGGTGGATGGATTTGATGAAGGTCGAGGAAAGAGATGCTGTGTGTGGGCTTAGCGCGGGCGTTGATAATGGGCATATTTTGTACATCTAGCGACTACTCGTGTGGTGTTTGCTTTGAGCCTGGTTGCTCACTGACTGATGCTAAGGTATCGACGTGTGATGGTCCACGGACGGAAGTACATAATCTTGTTCGAATGATATGTGTACAACATCGTTCGTATAGCAACCAAGCCCTAAACGACGAAGGTACTCTCAGCTCTTTGCAAACGATGCTTGCATTGCTCTCTGTCCCTTGAAGTCGAGGATAGGGGTAAGAGCCAAGACTTACGATAGGTGAAGTGTATGATGTCCAGCTCTCACATTGCGGAGGAGTGCAATTACACGCCATGGGTCGAGGGAGGACTTCGCAGGGAATGACACACGACACACTCTCTTGTGCATTGTCGCTGTTGTGGCTTGGAAGTGGAAAATGGTCTTCGTGACCAGGCCTTCTCCTGGACAGCAGCAGTCAAGAATAGACATCAAGATCTCACTACTGCAAGTCTTACACCTCTTGGAGACCAGTAAGACTACTCCTCGACTGTCTCTTGTGCATAACGGACGAATGACTTGCAATGCCTTTATCGTCCAAGTCCAAAGTGAATATGAGACAGTCTAAGACACCCAACCCGAGACAAGTGACCATGCACATTGACGAACAACCCACGACACGAAATCTCTCGATTCACGACCTTCTGTCTATTCAAATATGCCCCGTCGTCCGATGGCAATCATCGAACCAGACACTCCCAAACCACCAAACAAGTTACCTTACCCGCACAAGCAAGCAATCAATCCGCCCTCGAACCCGATAGATCGACATACACGAGACATACAGCAATAGACACGCAAATACACCCACCGACCGACGCAATGGCCAACACCAGGTCCGCCAATAATGCTCCGACTTGCAATAGCTCCTCTCCCAACTCAATCCGTTGCGACTTTACCCGCCTTCACCGCAACGCAACCGCGACCCCAATCTGCAACAAGCGGAAACTGGAACAAGATACCCCTAAACCGAAGCAACCCATCACCCCATCCAACAAGAAGCGTCGTGGAAGAGGACGTCCAGGACTTCCCACTCCTGCACAAGACGACGAGCAGGTCGACGACGGCGCCGACGACGAGACGACCGACGAGAGCGAAGACGACATGCAGCCTTCCTCCTCGACCCGCTACCCCCTGCGATCCGGCGGAGCCTTACCGACACCTCATGCTTCTCAACAACAGGGTGAGGGCTCTCAGCAGCAAGAGGCTCCTCCTGCTTTTCCTTCTCAACCCTCTTCTCCAGAACCTGCAGATAATGTACTAGGAGGTCTTGAACCCACGCCCAAGCAGCCAGCCGCGGAGCCCGACGCCGCCGACGGCAACATCGAGGACGATGCTGAAGACAATATCATGGTCGCCAGATCTCGCACCACGTCGCCTGCACTCCCCGGTCCAGATGATGTGATCAACACGATCGAAGGTCATGCCCAGCATGCTCAGCGCAACAGCGAAGGGCGAGATGCCAGCATCGCTGATCTAGGCAATCCGCCCAATTCTCCCGCTAGCACGCAAATGGTCCCCGAAACGCCTTTCTTGGCTGCTCAGCGTGGTCTCTCCATCTCCTCTGGATCTCCCCTTTCTAGTCTCGCGCCGTCCATCCACAGCTCTCAGGTTCAACAAGACATCAACCTACCCGATGATCTCGACCATGACATGGACCAGGACTCGCAGCCAGCCTCATCCATCGTCAGCAGCGTGTCCGACATCCTAGCTTTGGACAGGGAGTCAATCGTCTCCAATATCCACGCAACCCATCACCCTACCTCCCCCCGCCGAGAAGCCCGTCTGCTCCGCCGCTCCCGCGCCGCCATCACCCGCAACCTCAGACACAGCACACGCCTCGTCAACCGCCTCCAAGCCCGCGCCGATCTAACCACAAGCGAGCTGATCAACACGCAAGTCCTGCTCTACGGAGCGCAGCGAGAACTCCGGGCCGCGGACCGGAGAAGCAGGAGAGCGGGACAGAGGCAGAGGGTGCGGGACGCGGTGATGGTGGGTGTGGGGGCCGTATTGGGGAGTGTGGGGTGGGGTCTTTGGGGTTGGATGAGAGGGGTTGAGATGGAGTATGTGAGGAGACGGAGGAGCGAGTGGTTTGGGTTGTAGGTCTTTGGTAGGGTAGGGTGGGAAGAGGTGAAATTTTGTTTGAAGGTGATTCTGGTTTCTCCTTTGTTGGATCGGGCTGGTGGGAAACGCTGGAAGACTTGGATGGGAATATTTGGGGTATAGGTATAGATTGCGCAGACGACTTTGCTGGCGTTGTGGTTGATTTTGGGTGATAAATGGTAATGCTAGATGAGAATAGTTCAATGGAGCTCTGGACGACTTCGTTGAATATGCTTTTGTAGAGTACACAGTCCACACCAAATCGTAACATACCTCTCAAACCCTCACATCCTGGCTCGTCTTCACTTCGTCTTCACCTTCTCGTCCGCTGGCTTACTGTACAGCCACACGGCCACAAAAACCAGCCAACCCGCAACCGTCACCCAGATCCCACTGATCCACGGCCACGCACCAGAGATGACAAAACTTCTCGGCCACTCATCGTGAGCGAAATGCCTGACCGTCACTGTGCGCTTCTCCTCCAGATTCGTAAAGAATGGCCGGCGGTACTCCACGAAGAAGTTGAAGATGCCATGCTGATCGGGAAGTTTGAATTCCGCGGCATAGATGTTGGCGTTCGCGGTTTGGCCCTTGCTTTGCAGGTTCAAGCGGTGAAACGGGGAGAGCATGCTGAATTCCAATTGCAACTCGTCGTCCGCGGGTGGAGTGAACGGCACCCATTGATCCATGTCCCATTCGCTCACTTCGATCTCGTAGTGCACGTTGTTCTTGATGCGGTAGATGGAAGGGTTGAGATCGAGGGATGGGACCTCACTGGTGTTGGCGATGTTCTTCTGCGTTCCCTCGTTGAGGTAGTGCCTTATTTGTCCGACCTTCAAAACGCCCAGCTCTTTGAATGTCCAGGCCGAAAGTTTCTTTGCGAAATTGCGGTTACCGCTCTTCTCTCCCTTGCCCTTCATGCGGGGTGTCGACACTGTCGCGTCGAACCATTTATCCTCGAGTGCTTCGGCTGATCCCAAGACGGTGAAACGAGCGCTGTTGCGAGCTTGGAAGGATGAAACGAGGTTGATCTGCCAGCCAGTGGCCCAGACATCCTCGACTCCGTCGCCCTCCTCCTTGAGATTGTAACTGTAGGTCGGCGAGTGCGCCTTGACAATGGGCGCCAACAACGGAGAGGCATTGCCCAGTGTTTGTCCAACAGTATGCGGGAAAGCGATGTGTCCATCGGTAGCGAAGAAATTCGCAACGCCAGCTCTTGGAGCAATGGGACTGTTCATCAAGACGACATCGTGTTTCTCAGCCGAGGTGTCTACATCGTAGTTGAAATGGTCGACCAGCACGCTCGTCCTGTCGGCTGGGATGTGGATGTCCAATTCGACGAGCAGGCTGCTGACGGCGGAGGGAGTGGCTTGCTCGGCGGTGAGGGCGAGGAGGACATTGGAGCCCTGGTTAACGAAATCGACGAGAAGGTTCGGGGTCAAGGCGGGTCCCAGACCTTTGGACTTGACAGGGAGAAGGAGGAGGTGCGAGTAGGCGGGAACCCCGTGAGCGAAGAGGGAGAGGGAGGAGTCTTTGGGCGCTTTGTACGTTATTTGGAAGCCTCTGGCTGGAATGAGTGTCAGTATGCATCAATGGGTCGGGATGTATGTAGGCATTGGCTTACCTTCCAGGTCGCTCCAGAACTGCGAGTACTTGCTCTTGTCCGCATCGTTCTCAATCACCACCAGCAATTTGCTCCCGTGTGTCGAAATCGCTGCAACGAAGGAAACAAAGCCCAGTAGCACGCCGAGCAGTGGTAATCTCATGGTGGAAAAGAGCGTGATGGATGTCAAAGAGAGAAGCGCGGAACATCGACCTCACATGGATTGCTTTGGTGAAGCTACGTGGAGTGCCAGGGCTTCTGATTACATCAGCCATCCCATCATTAACCTCAGGTAGCCATGCCGCGAGGCTCAAGCCTCACTGTGGAGGTGCTGCACGCTCCGCCGACTTCACCTCACGGCTCGACCAACAACATCACAAATTCGCCTGCAAAGTCTACACAACCATGGCGCCCGTGTCATTCTGGGGAGGACCGATCACATACTTCCAATGGGCCGCCCGTCATAAGCCCGCCATCTTCTGGTCCTTTGTCGTCGGCAGCTTGGGTCCAGTCGCAGTGGTGAGCATAGATCTCAAGGGTGTACACAACCATAGCGAAGACTAACGCGCAAATCACAGCTCACCGTGCCTCCAATCAGAGCGCGATTCGGCGATGGACCACGAAACCAGATTCCCTTGACATATCCGAGTGAGTAGCAGCTGTGGAAATGCTGAAGCTGTTGGCATGTACTGACGATTCGCCCACTGCAGTCCCCACTGGTCCGCGACAGAAGCTTGCTAGTACATACGACGACTAAGCGAAAGAGGGGCGTGAGTTGAGAGAAGAGGACAAGGGCGTCGAGAGGGTGAAGGTTGAGCGAAGCTGGGCAGCATTGAAGGAGTGGGAGTGGCACGGATTGTGAAATAGCAGGAAAGGCGAAGGGAAGGCGAAGGCACACGCACGGAAGCATCTTACGATAAGGGCTGCGTACGGTGTACATATTTCAAAAACCATCCAAAAACAAGATTTACGACCTTACACGCCGTATTCCATGAAGGGTCGCACTCGGAAACAGACCTTGCGGTTGGGCTGGTAAGACGGAGTGCGTTGCTGACGGGCACGACCTTTCAGACTTGGTACATCGACCCCTCGTTTCTCCAGGCAAAATGCGAGCAAAGTATCATATCTAGTGGTACACGCGAAAAGAACAGTATATCGAAATTCTTTACATACAAGATGCTCCCATCCTTCCACAAACCTGAAAAGCACGCAAAAACGCAACATGATTCTTCGTAACAAGTAAACACTTCCCGGCCGCAAAGGAGCCGAAACCCATCCCCAGCTGGGAGATATTCGTGTCATGCATGTCCTGTCTTCCTCATTCGCTTATTCGTCATCTTCTCCTCCTGCCTCCTCCCCTCCCTCCACTCTTCCCATCCTCCACGCTCAAAATTACTCATCACGACCTCAAAGCTCATCCCGAATCCTCTCCGTAACCTGCTCAACCACCTCCTCAACCTTACTCGCAGCCTCACTAGCCGCATGCTTAGCCTGCACCCCCAACTCGCTCAACTTGCTATTCGCGCTCGCAACAGCCTCCGCAACACGAGCCTGTACTTCCTCCAAATACGTCTTCTCCTCGCCGTATACTCTACTGCTGACCGCCGCGCTCGCCACGCTAGCGTGCTTCTGGGCTTGGTCGAGGACTTCGCTGTAGACGCTGGCGGCGGCGTTGGAGGCGGCTGTCAGGGAGGGTGTGGGTCCGCCGTAGATCGCGGCTGAGATAGCGGACGAGGCGGAGGCGCCGATGTCGGAGAAGCTGGATTGTGCTGCGTCGGCGTACCCGGCTGGAGGGCCGTAGACGGCGGAGGAGGCGGCCGATGAGGCGGCGTTGTAGGCTGAAGATGCGGCGGAGGATGCTTGCTGTGAGGGAATGTTAGTACGTCCTTTGTTGATTGTGATGAGTGGGTGCTTACCTCAACATAACCAGCATTTGTTCCGTAGACTTGCTGGCTGGCGGCCTCGACAGCAACATTTAGCTGCTCGGTGACTTGGTCCAGGATTGAAGGGACCTCCGTGGGCGGGATAAATACAGCCGACACAGCGCTGGCCGCAGACTCGTAGGCTTCGCTCGCATAGCTGGCAGCAGAAGACGCGCCATCGTAGACGATGCTGGAAGCGGAAGATGCACCATCGTTGACGAAGCTAGAAGCAGAAGAAGCTCCTTCGTCAAGGAGGCTCGAGGCCGAAGACAGAGCAGCCGGTGCGCCCGTCGCGTAAGCTGACTGCAGACGTGAATAGACTGAGTCGGTGAAGTCTGGCTCCTTGCCAACGATGAGTTCCGAGAACAAGGCGGAAACCTGGTCCCATTGTGCTACGGCAGCGTCAGTCGCTTGAGCGCCATAGGACGTAATTTGTGAGTACGCAGCATCGGTGAACGGCGGTGGAGCACCATAGATCTTCTCACTGGCCTTCGAGACCAGTGCTTCCCAGTTCTCCGATGCACGAGATGTGACGCTCTCAAGGACGGCTTGTTCTGTCGTTTGGGCCGCAAAGGCGGAACTGGCGGAAGCACTAGCTGCTGATAGCTTGCTTCCTGCGATCTCAACTGCATCACCAAGTTGCTTTTGAAGATTGTCGAGAGTCTTCCCAGCGCCCTTGGACTGCGTTGCGGCCGCGCCTGTGGCAGCTGCGCTCAAGGCCGAGTACTTAGAGCTGGCGTCAGCTAGGTATGCACTGTATGCACTCTGAGCAGAAGCGAGCATGCTGTTCATGCTGGCCGATGCTCCCGTGGTTGTAGCAGGTGCGACTGCGCTGGAAGCAGCGTCGATGAACTCGGAGTATCGGCCGTGAGCAAGACCAAGCGCTTGGTAGTAGGCAGCCTGCGCGGATGCGAGGTACTGCTGATTAACAGGCGTCGGCTTAGCACCAACAGCAACCTTCGCGCTTTGGTACTGTGCTGACGCAGCGCTGAGACTATCCGACAGCCTAGACGCGGCGATGGAAGAGATGCTCTCGTACGTGCCTTGAGTATTCGGGAGGAAGGCGTTGGAGAAACGTCCATTCGCAGCTTGAACGGCAGCGAAGTATGCTGACTCGACAGAGGCGTACATTTGCTCGTGGACTGGTGCTGGAGTGCCGGAAACCTTCGCTGAGATGCGAGACATGGCGTTCTCATAGTGCTTGCCAGCCTCACTCATCGCGTTGCTGTACGCGCTAGTGGCATGAGCGAATGGTGCAGCAGTCACTGGAGTGCCGTAGATCGCGTATGAGGCCGCAGTCACAGCAGAAAGGTACTGCTCGTGGGCGATGCTGGTTCCTTGCACGGCAGCATTTTGAGTGGTACCGAATAATGCACTGCTCGCGGCAGCCAGGGCACTCTCATACTGCTCAGATGCCAAGCTGGTCACGCTCTCAACAGTGCCTTGCGTAGGAGCTGGACCCCTCAGTGCGTCCTCAACGGCCTTGGTGAGCTCACTGGCGTAGTCCTGCGCCACGTCAACCATCGATAAGATGCTCGCCGAATAGCTGCCGTCACGGTCGACAATGTCGTCGTCCAGTATTGGCTCCCGGGCGTCGACGATGACCTGTGCCATTGCTCCTCCCCATACCTTCTTGGGTGCCTCCGTAGCCTTGCTTGCGATGCTCTCTGCCGAGGCAGCGATCTCCTCCGCATCCGGTAGTGCAGACGATACTTGGCTTGCTACAGATGCTGCAGACGATGAAGCTTTGCTGGCTGCTGGAGCGTCTACGATCGAGGAAGCGCTCTTGGAAGCTTCTGCAACTTTGGCGCTGGCATCAGAGGCACCTCCACCAACGACGGCGCTGGACACAGAAGAGGCGGCATCCTGAGCAGCACTGGAGACGGCAGACGCAGCATCAGTGGCACTGTCTGAGATGCCAGACTCGGTGCCAATGACCTTCTTGGAAATTTCGGATGCAGCGCTCTCAGCAGATCCAGCCGATGAGCCAACGACCTTCTTGGAGACAGCAGAGACGGCGCTTTCGGCGGAGCCGGAGACTTTGCTTGCGGCACCTTGGCTGGAGTCAGAAGCTCGAGACGAAGCACTCTGGGCAGACTTCGAGACCTGGGAGGCCGCATCTTGAGCCGATTTGGACGCCTGGGATGATGCGCCCCTGGCGGAACTGGAAGCCTTGCTTGCAGCACTTGGGGCAGACTTTGAAGCATCGGATGAGGCGCTCTTGGCCGAACCGGAGGCTTGAGATGAGGCACTCTGGGCAGAGCTTGACGCCCGGGTTGCAGCACTCTCGACGGAGCCGGGCTCTGATCCGACGACCTTGTCCGCAAGAGATGACGCAGATTCGGAGACTTGGCTTGCTGCATTCTCAACAGAACCAGTTGAGGATCCGATTAACTTCTCGGAGAGGGAGGATGCGGCTGACGAGGCTTGGAGAGCCGCGCTCTCTGCTGAGCTCGAGGCCTGGCTCGCGGCACTCTCAATAGAGCCAGTCGATGATCCCACGACCTTTGCAGAGACAGAGGACGCGGCAGATGAAGCTTGACTGGCCACGCTTTCGGCGGATCCCGCCGACGAGCCGACAACAGCCTCACTGGCGCTGGAAGCATACTCTGGTGCTTTCACGGATGCAACGGAAGACACGCTCTCCGCAGTTCCCTGTTCTGTCCCAACGACAGCTTCCGACGCCTCGGCCACCTTCTCAACGATTTGATCTTTGAGTCTCCGCATTGGAGCAGGAATCGTCTTCGTCTCGAAGTCTTCCGAGGCATCTGCTGCAGCAATCTTCCACTTGCCGACAGCCTTCAGCCTGCCCAACTCCTTCGCGGTGTCCTTCGCGATCGCCATGCCGGTCTGCTCGATGTCCTCGCTCGCAGCCTTAGCAGTCTTGAGGCCCGGATGCGACTGTGCAGCTTGCTCGATCTGTCCTCTCCATGTCTGTGTCGCTTTCTTCAAGTCGTTGTACTTGCTCCACTCCTTATGCGGAAGCGAGGTAGAGGAGTATTTGCGACCAATCTCTGTGAGTCGGAGTTCTCGAATGTTGTCGATGACCTCGAGCGTGGACTGCACGGCCTTTTCGATGAGGTTCTCGGTCTCGGTCTGGGAGGTCTGACGCCATTCACGGACAGCTTGAGCACGGGACTTGACGGTCTGCCCCACGGCGCGGATGGCCTTGACAAGGTCCTCGTTGGCACGCTCAAGGCGATCATCATCGGCGTCTTCGGGGATGTCTTCGACAATACCTTGAATGCGTGCCTTGACGGTGTTGAGAGCAGTCTCGGAAGTACGCTCGAGCTGCGTCACGAGAGCTTCGCCAACCTTCCCCCCGCTGGTGACCTGGTGTGCTGTAATGTCCTTGATGCGCTCCTTCAAATCCTCAGCACCTTCCTCAACAGCTTTTGCGGTGATCTGCTCCCAATTCTTCAAGTCATCATGAAATTGCTTCGTCGGGTCGACATCGGGGTCTGGAGTCGGAGCGGAGGACGCAGAGATCGCACTGCTTGCAACGGACGATGGACTCGCAGTCACGACGCTGGCGGTGGATGAAAGCGAAGAGGCAATGGATTCTGCCGTCGAAGACGCTTCGGCCAGTTTGGAAGAAGCCTCCATGCTCGAGATCCCGGCTTCCAGCTTCTTGCCATCCTTGTAACGACCAAGGCGCTCAGTGATGCGCATGAGTTGCGGCTCAACGTTTTCACCGTAGAGGATTCGGACCTTTGGCCAGATGTAACGCGACCAGAACGTCCAAAGAACGTTTCCAGCATACTGGGCCTGTGGAAGGGCGGTGTTCACGGCGAAGTGTTGACCCTGAACGTATAGCTTCTGAGCGTACGGAGAAGTTTTGCGATATACCGGCGCAAGTTCAAGCTCCCATATGTCGCTGGCGGAGTTCACCACCGAGTTGTAGTATGGCTGAATGACATCGGTCGCCTTCTTGACGTGAGGTCCCAGAACAGCTTGATATTGCTTGCCCGCCTGTTGCTGTAGCACTTCCAACTGCGGCTTGACCGTCTTCTCCCATTGTTGCTGGCTGATCTTTTGCGCATCGGCGACTCTCGGCGCGGCATATTTGGTGTAGGCGGTCTGGCCGGGCTGGTATACGTGGGTGTTGAAGCGCTCGTAGTAAGGCTGGGCTTTCTGAACGTAGGGCGATAGGTATTGATCGTAGTATGGTTGGGCGTATGGCGTGACATAGTCTTTCGCTTGCAGGTACGGTTTGCATATCCGCGGTGAGCCGTCGGTGAGGTTCTCGGAAGCCGGACATCTAAAGAAGACCGTGACCAGGGAGTACCAGACAAACAGCTTCAGAGCCTTATCGACAACCCAACCCGAGTAGGTTCTGCTGCCGCGGTGACCTCTTCGCCGCCGCCCTCGCTGGACGACCACGCCGTTCGACTGCGTGTTCATGTTGGCCTTGTCGTGTGCCTTGACAGTGGTTTTGTCGACGGCCATGATGGCGGTTGAGGTTGGTTTATTCTTTAGACGAGAAGCTCCAGACTAGTTGAGCTTATTCGAACGCGAAGCGGTGGACGCGCCGGGATGAGCTGCCGGGATGAGCTCCGATGGCAGGCTGTCGAATCGTCGTGCTTTCCTCTCCGATAGGAAGTTAGTGATGACTTCTGATCGAAAACGATCGAGTGTTTTCGATGTAAATCAGAGTGTTCATGCACAGCGACAGCCATCTTCGCGTGTACACCCATTCTCGCTTCGGCGTGCCCAGACAAAATTCACGCCGACCTTGATTTTGGCTTTCAATTCACGTCATCCCGCGAGCGCCACAAGATATCGGGCAGACATAGGAGAACTGCTAGCAACACTTCTCCTGACTTGAGAAATGTATTGATATGCAGACCCCGTCGCGGCAGTTAGCACAGCTTGCCTCGACACCGTGCACGTGAAAAGTTCCTTGTCGACGACACAAACACACGAATGTCATTGTTTTGTCTCTTGTTTGACCTCACCCCGCACATGGGCCTTCGGGAGATCTTCGTCGACGACCAGTCCCTGGAAAACAAGGTTGAACCTGGCAGCTCTCACACGCAGTATCCGGTGCCGTCCGAATCAAAACGACCCTTCATTCTCCCGATGCCTCTTGCGGTCCGGCTTCTCGCGGCCGGCAGTCCTTCATCGAATGAGCATTGTTCACACGGCATGCTGCTAATGGAGATCCATGTATACAATACATGCCTGCGTGAATTGCGAGCTCCGTGGGTTCTCACCGACTGTTGAAGTACAAAAGACAGACTTGAGACGCTCTGTTGCCATATTCCCCCCCTCCCTCTTCTCACCCAAACTGTCCCATTCACCATGAACTCCATCCTTCATCTTTCGCTTTTGCTATGCAGCCTATGGTCCCACACGACACAGGCGGCACCTGCAGCCTCGGGCCAAGCTCAAGATCCAGTCCTGACCACTGTCAAGAACACACCTGATCTGTCGACCTTTTACTCCTTGATCCTCAGTACCGGCGGTGATTCAGGAAAACCTGGGCCCGAGCTGGAGGAAAGATTCAACGATCTCAAGCAAGGTCTGAAATATACAGTGCTGGCTCCAACAAACGAGGTCAGTTGACGAACAAGCTGCGCGGCATGCTCAACTCACACAAGATGTTCAGGCATTCGCGAATGTGGATCCTGCTGTGCTCGAAGAGCTTAAAACACCAAAGCTCTTCGGTTTCTTGCACAGCTTGCTCCTCGACCACATCTTGCCAGGTGATATTCAAGATCCCAGCTCCACCACCGTCAACGCAATTGGTGGCTTTGCATTCACGTTCGATGCCCAGGGCGGTATCAAAACCAATGAAGGGCTCAACTCCTCAGAAACTCCGCGTGAAACCCAAGCACACTTGATTCGAGATGCAGACAGTCAATATGAACGTATCGCCGCTGGCAATGGAGCCGTATTCAAAATCGACCGGTTTGTCGACTCCTACGTGACCTATCTGGGGGAACAGCACCCATCGGACTCCGGCGACTTTCCGGCCATCGAGAAGCAATCGGGTACCATGGCGGACATCATTTCAAAGGACGCCGACTTTTCGCAGCTGTACGAAATCCTCAACCAGACCGATCCAGCATTCCTCGAACGTCTCAGCCTGTCGGCCCAGGAAGGAAGTCCGAGCAAGAATGCCATATATCTCGCACCGAACAATGCGGCCTTCGCCGTACTGCCACCGGTGGCTATTTCCAAGTCTGAGCAGCCCAGCAACTCAGATTTGGTGAACCATCTTCTCCAGGCTGGCTTTGGCGAGCTTGCGGCAGACTCTCGGACGGTAAATATTTTGAATGGCTTGAATGTCACTCTGGCAGGCGGGCGAGCCAGTAATGCACGCATAGATCGCAGATTGTGTGTCGACAACGGCTGCGTTTGGGCGACAGGGAGGTGGATTGATCCAGTCTTCGGCAAGTTCTGAGGAGTCTCGGTCGAAAGTATTGCCCCTGATGTTTTGTGCAATTCCGAGTAGTGATTGGGGTGTGTCCGCTCGCTGAGAACGCAGTCACGATCGAATGAAAGACATCTCATTTCTTGGTCTCAAGTCCACTGCGCCGTGCTCTCGACACGAAATTTTCTTCCTTCAAATCTTCCTTCGCAATTCCAAAGATGGAGAGATACACCGGCACCATGTCATGAGGACCACACGGGCGAAAGTCGCCAGAAGCCTTCCGTTTCTCGAAAAAGTTTGACAGAGCGCTGGTCAGCGCGGTCTCGAGGGTGGTTTCGCCGTCGTCAGTGAGCGCGAGCTTGACCTTCTCCGCCTCCTCGGGGTAAGAAGTAAGGTGCGGAGATGTGATGAACGTCAGTCGTTTGGAGCATGCGCGTCTCGCTGGCTTTGTCCTTGGGATTGTTGAGATCGTAGATTGAGACGCGGATCTTGTACCAAAGATCGGGATCCCGTTGAATGTCAGACACGCGGAGATATGCAGATGCCATTATTGGTGTATTCGAGTGTGGTTCCCTCATATGGTCAATGTCGCAGGTGGTCAAGTTAGTTCTAAAGAGAGTGGGAGCAGCCTCCGTCGAGGAAGAATTTTCAGGCAAAGTACATGGGTTTCTACTACGTACTAGAGCATGATGCATCCGTTGGTAAAGTCGCAGCCGTACCTGGGCTGGCGAGATCTTGATTCTGGGCTTGAGGAGGTCTAAGAGCACTGTACCATCTTCTTGAGGCCGAAGGTATATGAATGGTCAGGAGACGTGCTCGGTTGTTATTCCTTGCAGGTGAAACAGGTATACTCTATGTTCGTGACCTCGAGTTGCCGAAGCCTGGCAATGAGTCGTACGACTAAGTGACCAAAGATCGATATGTTAGATATCGTGTAGGCGTGCAGTTGATCGTGTTATAGATTTACCTTCACCTTAGTAATCGCCGCTACGTAATCGCGTTATGCCCTTCGCGACTTTCTCGTCCAGCACCATCATCTCTAAATCGCAGTTCCACCGGTGCCCGCCCAAACACACCTCCAAAGCCAAAATCAATCCGAGGTAAGGCGCCATCTCCCACATTGCCTCTGGAATTGTTAAACACCCGTTGAGCATCCCTCCAGCTTCGACACATTCACCGAGCCAATTCGATGATTACCTAGCACCCTGAGGCACGCCCTCGTGGCCTACAACAATCGTTCAGAACTCCTTCAATATGGACGAACCACTCGCACATCCTCCGCCCCTCGACCCGCCGGACATTATGAACGATCCGGCCTTCGCTCCTCCGCAACGCCATGACACAACATCCTCCAAACATGGCAGTGAATTTGGAGGAGAGACATGTCGAATATGTCGCAGCGAAGGCACCAACGAAGAACCGCTGTTCCACCCATGCAAATGCAGCGGAAGTATCAAGTTCGTTCATCAGGAATGCTTAATGGAATGGCTGTCCCACTCTCACAAGAAGCATTGCGAGTTGTGCAAGACACCCTTCCGCTTCACCAAGCTTTACGATGCCAACATGCCACGGAGTTTACCATGGACCGTATTCGCGAGAAGAGCCTGTATACATGCGGCAACTTTGTGTGTGAAGACGTTGAGAGCCTTGATGGTGGGACTCGTATGGCTGGTCTTCATACCATATACCGTTCGATGGTCGTGGAGGTGGATGTTCTGGGTCGCCGATGCAGGATGGCAAAGAGAGCCCTTCCTGCGTGACATGCAGGCGAGAGATGTTGCGGCTCAAGCGCAGACAGAGTTCAACGAGACTGGGGTGGTTAGCCAGATCTCCAAAACCATACACATGACTTGGGATCAGATTTGGAAAGCTCAAGCTGGAACACCGCTGGAACAGCCGACGACAGATCTGAAGGATATGCTCTCAGATACTATCTCTTCGGCGCCATCGAACGGAACTGTAAAAAGTACAACGCCATGGTCACCGCAGAATGACACCTCGATTCTCTCCTCTTGGACCTATCTCTCGCAGACTACTTCGAATGAACAGGTCAACCGGTGGATACTCGATGTCTTTGAGGGACAACTTATAACCTGCGTTGTAATCACTGGTTTCATCCTTATCTTTCTCATCCGCGAATGGGTGGTACAACAGCAGCCACTTGTCAATCTGGACGCCGTGAATGTGGAGCAGCGAGAGCGGGAGCGGCTTGCCCGCGAGACTGAGAGGCTCCGGGCGCAAACTCAACTGCTGGATGAGGGGAGAGCCAGGCTTCACATGCTCGAAGAACGGGCTCATGAAATCGCAAATGACATGGACAACTCTAGCGCTGAACACCGAGAATATGGAATCTTGTCTGAATTCGTTGGTTGGGAGCAGCTGGCCGTTGAGATGGACAGGGCCAATGCTCATCTGCGAAGGGACGAGGAGGCCGGAAGAGCCGAGTTTGTAAAAGCAGCGACCAAGGTAGTAAGGGAGGTGCGCTCTGCTGAGAGATCTGAAGTCAGCGTTGCTGATTTGTCCGAGAAGATGTACTGGAAGCTTGCATTCTTTACAGCGGAGGAGCGTTTCGAATGGGAGGGAATATTGGTGTCAGAGTTGAAGCGAATGGACGAGCAGCAGAGCATCGAGCCGCTCCTCCATCAGCAGGAAAGCTCTCAGCAGAGCGCCGAAGCACGTACAGATGTTGCGGAAAGCTCCAGCTCTGGTCGACCTCCAATGCCGACCCGCGATACTTCATTCCGAGCGACACAAGTTCAGCGAACACTTGCAGACGCCGATGGACTGATGGTGGACTCGCTACTCAACAACAGCTCCGATGCTCTTGCTGATGCTGCGAGAGCACTCGGCGAGACAGTGTCTCAGCCTGAGCCTTCACAAGATACTGGTCGCTCTTCGCCCCTGGCAGACGACAGCTGGCAACATGTCAGTCGCCCGGAGGCACATCAATCCAAAATCAATCATGTCGACGTCTTCCAAGACAACAACGAGGAGTTGCCTATTACAAATGCTGGACCAGATGCGAAAATCAATATCAAGCGGAAAGGCACTGCTAAGACAAAGACGATTGTGCCAGAGCCGAAAGATGACACCGCAATCGATGCCAAACTGATCAGCGACGCTGAGCTTAGCCGAAGACTAGGTCAGCCATCGGGCGACGCACCAGCTTCTGGGGCGCCTTCGACTGCTCCTGCGCATTCGGCAGTACCGGCTCCCGGGCAAGATGGCCAGGCCAGCAGCCCGTTTCATCCAGAGGGTCCCGAGCCTGATCAGCCGGAAAGTGAAAGTCTCCGCGATCGTGTGGCAAGCGTGTTTCGCGAAGAGTTCGGCCTTGAGGAAGAGGATATCCAAGACCTCCACCAGACAGGTCAGGGACAGATCGGACATTCCGCTGGACCTGCTGTACAGCCGATTATCACTGCACATCCAGCCACAGATCCGCCGGCTATGCTGCAACGTGCCTACGACTGGTTCTGGGGTGATATACATCCTGCAGACGCTCAAGAGCCTGCCCTACCACCCGTCGAAGAGCGTATCGGAGAAGGCGGCGATGCGCAAGAGGCACCATTCGTGCCCATTGAGAACGGAGCACTCGCAATCGACGATGAGACACAGAACAACGCAAACGAAGGACAGCACAATGATCCGGAGGTCGTTCAAGCCGCGCAAGCGGCTGGTTTAGATGCCGAAGCTGTCGAGGATGCCGAAGATCTGGAGGGGATCTTCGAGCTCATCGGGTTCCAAGGTCCAATTATGGGCCTGTTCCAGACGTCCTGCTTCTGCACCGTGCTCGTCGCCGGCTCGGTGTTTGGCGCTGTCGGTCTGCCCTACATTTGGGGCAAACTTGTCTTGTCCATTATTGCATCACCCCTGCTCTTTCTCGTCCAATCCCCGCTTAGGCTGGCGTCACTCGTCGCAGACACCATCATCGATCTGACGCTGGTCTCGCTTGGATTGATGACCTACGGAGCAGCTAGGTCGGTGGATCTTATGTTTGCGCCCATCGAGATCATATGGCCTGGGATCGACAAATACGACCATACCCCTTGGATCCTCAGCCGGGCCAAGTCCACAGCTGTGAACGCTGCCAACAGAATCTTCGATCTGTTCTTGATCAGTGAGCCAGCCGCCGATGTTGATGTCGGTTGGAGTCGAGCCTACCTCGGTGCTTCAGTTCACGCACACGCAAGTCTCAGGAGCCTGAAGGACTCCGTCAATGCTGTCGTCAACTACACGGGCCATACCGTGACTGCGGCAGTGGACTTCATCGCCACAGGCTCGCCCTCTGTGGCATGGGACAGCTCTGTGAAAGCACTCTCGCATCTTACGGAACTGCCTGCAAAGGTAATGGCCGGGCTAGACAGTGCTGTGCGATACATCCGCCCGGTTATCAGAGCATTCAGCAGTCTAAAGACGGGCGCGCTCACTTTCGAGACTACCGAGACTGCGATGGATCCATCGCTCGCCTACTGGAGCACAACCGATCGCGGATTGGCGATCTTGACTGGCTATGTTGCGTTGGCTGTCATTGCAGGCATTTACGTCGCGCTCGATACTTCCATCACTAGCACGCCCTCCGGCCAACGCACCGAGAAGGTCATTCGCGATAGCCTCCGGCAAGCAGGTGGTGTGTTGAAGGTCATCTTCATCATCAGCATCGAAATGCTGGCTTTCCCCCTCTACTGCGGTCTTTTGCTCGACTGTGCCTTCCTTCCTCTGTTCCAAGCAGACAACATCGCCACGCGTTGGGCTTTTGCTGTCCGCGCACCGGCTACCTTTTGCTTCGTGCATTGGTTTATCGGCACCTGCTACATGTTTCATTTCGCACTCTTCGTCAGCATGTGCCGGAAGATCCTTCGCAAAGGCGTGTTATGGTTCATTCGCGACCCTGACGATCCGACGTTCCATCCTGTCCGGGATGTGCTGGAGCGCAATGTCACCACGCAGTTGCGTAAGATCGCTTTCAGCGCGTTAGTATACGGCGCGTTGGTCATCTTGTGCCTGGGTGGCGTTATCTGGTCGATCGGCAAGTTGTTCAACGGCATCTTTCCGATTCACTGGATCTCCACGGAGCCGATACTGGAATTCCCTTTCGATTTGATGTTGTACAACTTCCTCACCCCTTTACTCTTCAAGCTTTTCAAGCCCTCCAATGCGGTACACTCAATGTACTCCTGGTGGCTGAGGAAGTGCGCGAGAGGTCTGAGATTGTCGCATTTCTTGTTCGACGACCGAAGGAAGGACGAGGAAGGAAGGCATGTGAGGCGATCATGGGTGACGTTCCTTGCGTTGAAGAAAGGAGACGTCGAGAACCCTTCAGCATCGGCCGAACGTCAGATCACACAGGATGGCGAGACTCCCGAGGTCTTCTTCAAGCGGGACGGGAAGTACGTCCTGACGCCTTGCAACGATCAGTACCGGCCGCCCAAGCCCGGCGAGGCATTCCTTCACGCAGACGACGAGGACGTCTACATCACCGACAAGGAGGGCAAGAAGCACGAACATTTTGCCAAGATCTACGTCCCTCCGTTCTTCCGCCTGCGGGTGACGCTCTTCATGGTGTGTCTGTGGATTTTCTCGGCTTTCACAGGACTATGTGCAACTCTAGTTCCGCTCGTGTTTGGACGACAGATCTTCAACGCCCTCCTGCCCTCCAACGTCCGGATCAATGATATCTATGCCTACTCATTGGGAGCGTACATCATCTGCGGTGTTCTGTTCGCCGTACACAAAGGAGGACAAGGAACCCAATACCTGCGCGAGAAAGCACAAAGCCTTGATCTTCAAGCTCTAGCTACTGTAATGACTCGCTACAGTACCCGGGCGGTCAAGTGTGCCTATGTCTACGGCTTCCTTGGCGTTGTACTTCCTTTAGTCTTCGCCTTGGTCATGCAGCTCTACATTGTGCTTCCACTGCACACCTACCTGTCATCTACCATCAGCAGCGGTCCGGCATCAGCGAATGAAATGGCCGCCGCACTCGCCAACGCCACTGTGGTCTGGACGGATACTCCCAACAGCAACACTTCGGCCTATGTGGACTCATTCAAGAAATACGCCGCAGAGCTCCAGAACGGCACCGTCACGCTGCCTACGACGGGTCCCTCTGCGACTTCTTACCCTATCAGCGTGGTCGAACACACGATCCACCTTTTGGCGGACTACGCCTTGGGTCTCCTGTATGTTCGTATCGCCATTCGATTCATCCTGATGGCTCCGACTTCCCGCGCGGCTGAAGCCTTCCGCCGCATCACTGCGGATGGATACTTGAACCCCCGCCCACGGCTTGCGACGCGGTACTTTGTTCTGCCGTGCTCGTTGCTGGCGGCGGTAGTACTCATCGGCCCGCTCGGAATTGCTGGGCTTGGTATGCAGGTTGCAGGAACGCTGGGATGGCAAGGCGGCGTCAGGGGCGCAGTACAAACAACGATCTATCGATACTCATACCCAGTCGTCGCCGGACTAGGCGCCCTGTTCTGGGCATTCGGGGTGGTAGGGTCGGTAGTCAATAAGTGGAGGGCGAGCGTGAGAGATGAGGTCTACCTGGTCGGCGAGAGGCTACACAATTTCGGAGAAGGCAGGCCACCAGTCGGCAGCCGCAGTGTGGTGAGGAAGGAGAGGTAGTGGCAAGGACACTCTTTTGATCCATTGATTTAGCGTTGGCGTTTGGAGTAGAAAGGCATAGAAGATACCTCCCAGCTTACAGAGCTTACGAACAGCGAAGATACTCCGTGTACAGAACCTCCTAAGATTAAGATCTCGACATGTTTGCCACATTTGCATCCTGTTTGCAATCACTCTCTGGATCCCAACGAGTCTGCCAAGCTCATGTCTTGCAACAGCATTGCAGCGGTTCTGTGGGACGATTTTCAATCGTGAAGCCTGCCAAACAGGAGGGGGCCCTGATTTGTGGTACATCATGATATAGTACAGTGTGCCGCCACATCATATGCCTGCGTAGCTGTGCACACCCTGAGTACGCCCAAACGCCGTCTGTTCCCAGATTCGCAGAACCCGTCCATAACCTGCGATGCATCAAGCCCCGTCTAGAAACCCGGTGGGTTCAACCTCTGACTGATCCTCGTCCACTTCGGCAACTTGTGAATACCCTTCCTATACCCTCGAACCTTCTTGTCAAAAATGCTGTACTTGTCCTTGGGCAGCATCTCTTGTTCTGTCGGCATCTCCGCCCTCCATCTTGATATCAACCTCAACGTGCCCTGCTCCTTCGCCTCGTTCGTGAGTAACTTTCCGGTAGGCAGGAACTCTCCTTGTTTGGGGCCCTTTCCATGTCGTCTTTGGCCCAGAAGAATCGCCGTGGGATCATGAGCGGCGAGCAGCCGTTGTCCTTCAGCTGTTGTTTCGAGATCGGAAGTCGTTGCGGTGCCGTGGGTGGCTTTGAGGGCTGAGGAGAGTTGTTGTTCAGAGGCTCCGGCTTGCTCTGAGGATGTTTGTTGGTGGGAGAGATCGAGGGCGGTTTTGCTGCGTTTCAACGCGGTGTCCAGGACGGCGACTACATTGTCGACGCGGCGCATGCGACGGCGATGGCGGAGTTTTTGGGGAGCGGAGAGGCGCCAGGGAATTTTCCTGGGAGAGGTTAGCGAGGATTGATCGAGACGGGACAGATATATCGTTACCATAGCAGACCTCCTGATAAAGGCGCACTGGGTTTGAATGCGCCGAACATGACGTGCTGTGATCGTGAACTGGTGATGCCGTTCAATGCCTCTCGAGATGCAGTCGTGAAGTCCGCGGGAGAGAGATCGGACTTGGCTCCGCTGACTCTCGCATTAGGTTTGAGGAAGGGGATCTCACGTTGACTTCCACGGACGATTGAACATCGACGAACCACAGGGAACATGTCGTACTACTTTGCCATCATCGGCACTCGCGACAATCCATTGTTCGAACTGGACTTTGGCACGTCCAAAATTGGCGGCGATGGACTTGCACGATTCCGAGAAGAGGCCAAACATATGAACCAATTCATCGTACACGCTGCTCTGGACATGGTGGAAGAGGTTCAGTGGAGCACGAAGGAGCTGTGAGTTACCGTTGTGTCGGGCAAAGAGCTCAACTAACACACTTCAAGATACCTCAGAAAGGTCGACAGCTTCCAGAATAATCACATCCATGCCTTCTTGACCGGCGGCAACGTGAAGTTCATGCTCCTGATGAACCCAGATCCTGCCTCGACACCTTATTCAAGCTACCCGACCGCGCCGTCTCAGCGAGCAGGAGCTCGTCAAAGTACATCGATCGCCAACAACCCAACCAGTCAGCAGACTGAAGAAGCTGTACGACAGTTCATGACAGAGGTACGATTGGCAGATACCAACCAGCACAGAGTCGCGTGCGTGTCGACTACAAAGCTGATCCTAACGCGCCTCTAGGTCTACGAAAACTGGGTCAAGTGCATTATGAACCCTTTCTACACAGTCAACCAGCCTGTCACGAGTCCTGTCTTCCGGAGCCGCGTGAGCATGGCCGCCAAGAAGTACCTCTGAGTGTAGACTGCTCCTCAAGGAGACGCAGCATATCTATGGACGATCCTCAGTCTTCCAGCCTCTGGAATCATGCAAGCCGTGGAATGGATGCATTCAAGCGAGAACATGAAACAAATGGGCCGTCACGCGTCGCAAGCCCTACAATATGCTAGCACGCGAGGGGTTTTCAGCGAGCTTGTCAAGCATGCATATCACCTTCGCCAAACAGCGCCAGCTCTTAAGTACCATGGATGGACTTGAAAGGTGCTGATATCGGCGTGGAATTACTTCCATGGTGCAACGACGCGAATCACTCGCACCAGCGCTCTTCCGACCAGTGAGCTCGGCCTATCAATCCACATCACTGGTAGCTTCGCAATGACCACGCGTCGATCGAATGGATGCTATGACACACGCTGGCGAAAATGCAGGAGCTTTCTTCCCATATACGCCAGCCTCGCGTGGTAGGCCACGGCGACGCTGGCCGACCAGCGCCAAGGTAATACACCACACCCCATACGCCAGCACCACATGCAAATGCGAACGCCGGAAGGCCGTAGTGCAGTAGCCCAAGTGGACGCTGCATCATTAGTGCTCGGCATCCAGGACTGAGGTCTAGAAGGATGTATCAATCACATCGGAAAGAAAGCGGGGCAAATACCAAAAGCGTGGGGAAGCTGGTCGCACAACCCTGCCATGCAAGCAACCTGGAAGCAAGCTCGCGCACTCCTCCACTTCCCGTCGAGTCACTCTCCAGCCATGCAGATTCCTGCATCCTGTGCCGCGATGTTCTGGAATCACGATAGCCCTCGCATCGAGACGGAGCTCAAGTTCGACAAATAACATACGTCCTTGGCCTCCCTTTGCAGTACTATCTCATCTCCGACGATCCGCACCTCGCCCACACTTTTCGTCCCTTCGCTTTGCGCACGTTTCGTTGACCGCCAGTATGACGACCTTTACAACCACACATCCAGACGTTTCGTACGCACGAGGTCGATCCCTGCTATACCGCTCCTCGAAGCGCGGAGCGTAGAAAGTCCGATGTGTTCGGTGACATCGCTGCTTGTTTTCGAGACCTTTCCGCTGTGGCTTCAAGTCGACCTGCTCAACAACCCAGATGGTACTCCATTGCTGTCGTTTCACGCACATTGAGATTCCATTCGCTCGCTTCCGTGCATACCGCAGCTTGCATTATCCTTCCTTCTTGTGCGACACACCGAGAACAGCTCTTCGATTGAGTGTTCTGTGGACTTTCTAGCTCGAGCCACACCCAAACGAACGTGGCATTTCTCCTATCGATGTAGAAGAGGCAAACGAATACACGACGAGGCGATGCTGTCGTGGGAGTCGAATTCCATGTCACTCCCAGCTCCGCATCAAAAACGACAGAGGCATCGTAGACAAGACGAAACTACCGCTCGTTGCAGACCACAATAGGATTGACGCGTTTCCAACCACGCCCTATTCAACTCCGACTGGTTCACGAAGTGCAAGTAGCGTTCTCACCGACGTACCAACCACGTTTCGGGGTATGCGTTCCACAGCGGCTGAAGATTGGTGGATCAGCGGGACGTCATTGTCGGTATGCATACACTCATGTTTGTTCCACGTTGTTCGCCTCATTCACCGGTCAGCGCCCGTCTATCGCCGAAGGGCGGAAGATGTGTGTCTGAAGGGTCAGCGCTCTTACAAGGAAGGCGTCCGTCCTCGTGTTGAGGGAAAAGACAGGCTAGTAACACGATCGAGATGGAAGCTGTCGTCGCGTACACTTCTCATTGAATTCATGCATCGCTACATTGGTATTATCAATCATCCTTTCTTCCGTGCCGTCTTCCATCAATCATCTCGCATTGCTGCGCGGGTATCTCGCTCTGTCCTGTAAAGGTGTGTCTCGAATACGATAATCCAGAAAACAAAAACGCCATTCATGCAGTATGCAAAATCTTTCAAAACGTCCTTCGATAGCGCCGACGAGATCAATGAAATCCCGCATGTCCATGCTCTCATGCTGAAGCTTATGCTCGTGCATCTATGCTCCTGCCGGGTCGCCTAGGCGCCTTGCATAGCTTCATGCTTATGCGGTGCGCATGCATCTTCATGCACCGTTCATGTAAGCGAGCGTCAGCCGCATCGAAGAGGTGTCGACCATCTGTGCAGCCCATGGTCGTGAAGAAATCGTCTCGTGTATGGCCTCTCCGGCGGTCTTCCTCAGATCAAGGTGCTACAAAGTGGCGAAGAGAATCCGAGGTCCGTTCCACAAGCCAGTGGTTCATGCATCATTCCTTTGAGTGCACCAATCATCGTCTCCTCCCTCGACCTTCATCATCGTCGTCGACCTGCATCTCTTCATGCGCGAGCTGTTCCTCGGCCCTCCTCTCAGCCTCGACGTCCTCGCCCACCGTGTACATGTTCCAGCTCGGCCTCCGCCATACGTGCAGCTTACCAGACAGTGTGCGATTGAACTTCAGTCCGGGACGTTCCGAACATCTTGCCTGGCGACGTCGTTCACGAGCGCGCTCGATGAGGACGGAGACAGGTAGATCGGCTTCGTCCTCGTCTTCGGAGTCGTAGAAGTCGTCCTCGTCGGTTGCATCGTAGTCATCGTCAAGATCAGAGTCGGCGGCGTCGATGCTGAAACTTCGCGTTGAGCGGACGGGGTTGCTGGAGAGGTAGGAAGGTCGGCCGGCCATCTGCGGAGGTTTGCTGCCAAAGACGGTACTCATGCCGAATCTATCGTCTCGTGGGTCAGGTGAGTTGTCCGGTGTGAGTTGGGGCATGTCTGAGAGGAGTGGCGTCCATGTGCGGAGCTTTGGATCGGAGTTGGATCGATTGCGTTGTACGGCACGTTGCAGAGCGAGTTCTTGAGACTTGAGGAGCGAGTTCCACCGGTTTGGGACGTCTTCTTGATGAGCTTCGGCGGCGCGACGGTCGGAGTCGAAGAGGGCAAAGTCGGTGATTCCAGCATCCCATTCCACTTCTTCGTCATCGCCGTTGTCGCTCGAGTCGGCCCAATCTTCGTATTCGTACATGGCGACTGGCGATAGGAAGTGGTCTTCAGGATGTTTGTTGAGATCGTCCTCAAATGGGTCAGGCTTGTATTTTGTATTAATTGCGAGCTGGCGGTGTCGAGGAATGGCGAGCATGTTGTTTGGTAGTGATTGTGTTGACAAATGCAAATTAATATCGTCGGTGGCCTTGTGACCAGAAGTGGATGCCTGAGATGTCTGAGGCCAAGTCTGACTTCGTCCGGGTTCGAGTCGTTGGTTGTGCATCGCAGGATGCAAAGCGGGCGACGACATGGTTATATCAAGCAGTGTGGAGGCGATGTGGTTGTGGAGAAAGACCCCGGAACGCGAGAGCTTGTCCGAGACGAGAAAGCGTGGGATGTATCCAACCAGCGGGTGGACGCGGCCTCGCCCGTTGGACGCGGTGTGATGCAGTCTGGATTGATCTGCAGCAGTGCCGTAGTTCAGGCGCAAGAGTCTCCGTGTTGTATCGAGGGAATCGCTGTTTTGATTCTTTAATGCGGTGAACGGTGAGCGGTCGACGATGAAACTCTGTCTCGATCGACCAAGGGTTCAACGTGGCCGTGCCCGCTCGAAGCCCGGGAGAATCGAGACCGCAAGACGAGGCTGAGAGGTTGGACAGTATCGCTGGCGACAGAGGCGGATTTGCATGTGCAAATGTGGGGTTGCTGGTGATGTGCAGCCAGGGTGCTGCGATGCGCAAAGGATCGATGAAACTCGCGCTGCAGCGATGCCGACCCCACGTTGCTTTTGGCGACGTGCGACCGCAGGACTGTCAATGTTCTGGTCGAGTCGCACGAGATGGAGCAGGCAGGCGGGACTATGTATGAGTCCACCGAGGCGTCTGCCTAAGCACACACGGCAAACTGATTACTCCACCACTCAAATGGGGCGGAGTTAAGGGTGCGTCAGACAACGGGTCAGTATGCTCGAATTTAGCTGTGGAGTCAGCCCCGAACAAGGCGACTGCAGGTGATGAGTCGATGACTGGACGGGGCTAGTTTCAGTGGCCTCCGTAACTTGGATAGTATGCACCCATCAACGCCTTGGGAATGTAGGCATTTCAGGTTTGCCCAGATAGCGGTTGACGATAAGCAGAACCAGAGGCGGCGGTGGTTGGGCCCAAGTAAGGTAGTCAGCTCGGCCAAAGGCTGTAATCATCCATACCTAGAGGAGCCATACAGTCTCGAAATGGACGATCCTGCGTCAGCATAATGTCTACCTTCCCAATGAATGACTCGAAGCAGGAGAACAACCACGCCGCCGCATCGAGCGATTCGCCATTCACGCAGTACCTGCAGGGAAGACCCAAATGCATGCAGCGGTTCGCGCGATTTCGACGATGCGAGGCTCGATTTCATCATCATGGTCGCCGCCTTGCACGATCGCAGAGTCGGCGTTTCAATTCGCGAATCGTGAAAGGATGTGAATCCCCGCGACAGGCGCCAGTAGCTTGTGAGGTGCAGTAGCGCAAGTGGAAGATCACTGTGCACTGCTCATCATCATTGTCCCCGCCACATCCTCGGGCGGTGTGTCTCGGCGCTGTGGGTGTACTGCTGATAACGAATCGGCACGTGGAGGTGGTGATGAACAATGACCTTGATCGATGGTGTTGATGAGAGGGTGTGGTGGTGAGAGAAAGAAGAGGTCATCTGCGCTTGTGGAAAGAGGGAACGTGGAGTGGAGGAAGGTTTAATCGGCCGGTCGGGCGAGGCCGACCCAGAGAATTCAAGGGCTCCGTGTAAAGTCTAATCAACCTTGAATCAATGTTCCGTGAGGTGGGCCGCGAGATCCAAGCCAGGTTGCCAGGATGTCCCAAGGACGACTTCAATCCATCTCAACCTGGTTCGCAGGTATGCACTCCCAGGGCTACATACCTTTTCGACCTTGTCAGTGGCAAAATCGCTCATCGAAGCACAGAGAGCAGCCATGGAACCCTTCCTCCGGACATCAGCCATATCATCCCAAACCAGAACGTCACCAGCTGACAACCGCGTCGACTGCATGACCACCGCACTCTTTCGAGATCGTGGCGTCTGTCTGTCAACCTGCACAACGTCTCACACCCCCGGATGCCAGATATGCAGTCATCACTCTGTTTCCACAATGCACTCGACACGCAGATGGACCGCATATGGATCGTGGTCGCCAGGGTGGCCTCCTCGTAGACGCACCCACCAGAGAAGATCTTCAACCTCCTAAAATACCTCGTCCATACCTTGCTACTCAATGTGCTCGTTTACTGCCTGAATTACCTCGCTTATATCTTGCAACTCGAAATTCTCTCGGACCTTCCAACCTTCCAAATCCCTCAAATCGCATCGTGTGAGTGACAAAAACTCTCCGAGACACTCAAGTCTCAAACTCCACACCCTCACACAAGGCTGCAGGGGCCAACTGAGACATACATGCATATGTCTACTTCAGCTCTTACAAATCCCTCTTTTCCTCTCAGCTGCCTATCACCACTTCCTTTGTCCGAAGCTTGATCTCGGAAGAACAGAACCGGGCACACGGGTCTCGGATTGACTTTGTTTGACAGTTCCTCTTCTTCGAGTGGGGAGTGTGACTAACGTCATGCGTGCGGCTTTATATGGTGGAAACCTGATGTGGCAAAGGGAGAGGTCGAGACGGATGTGCAGCAGCATGATGTGCATTGTTGATCTGTACATGCCGGTAGACGAATGTCTTCCGGACTTTGGCGAGGTCAGTGGAGTGATATACGAGATGTGAGAGCAAACGACATTCAGACAATTTTTGTTTTGCAACCAATTACGTCCTATCCCTCAGCTAATCTATCAACACTCGCTCGAAAAACCTGCCGTAATAACAGAAGTCGCTCAGCTCCGAATCGGCCGCATGTCTCCCGTGCTGTATGCTGCTCCGCCAATCCTGTGCTCTCCCAATCCGACCTCAGATCCAACACCAGATCGAGGTTCCTAGATGCAATAAAACAAACGATTAGTGAACACATACCTCCTTGTCAACGCATCCTTCCCTTTATCCCTCCATCACCACGTCCTTCCACTTCCCCTTCTCAGCCTCCAGCTCAACCATCTTCTTGAACGAGCTCATTGACAGATCATCCGGCTCAACCACATAGCTCGGCATCTCCTCCGGCTTCAAATGCTCCGCGCGAATTGTGCGGCAAGTCAGGGCGAAACGCAAACACTGATCAGCCACGACGGTGTGCTCGAGGTATTGCTGAATCTCGTACCCTTCCATGAGCACAATGTCGCCATGGTTCAGCGTGATGTTAACCATATCCTTGGCGAAGTTCGGGCGCTTGGGGTAACGGAGTCCGAGTTCCTTAACAATTTCGGCGCGGCGCCGCTTGTAAGCTGCTTTGTCGGTTGTGCGCAGGGGCTGGAGTTCTTCCCAGGCGGCGAGTCGGCGATCGAAGAGTTCTTCTGAACTCACTTTGACGCCATCGATCGTAGTGCCAGCTCCGCCAGGCACAGGGCGGTCCTCAGTGAAGAGGCCTTGCTTGGAACAGCCGAGGTGGTGCTTCTGCTTCATACGGAGGTTCATCCTCGCCTTCCCACCGAGTGAGAGGGTGGCAATGCGAGGGCCAAGGCCGGATTCACCATCGTCGTGGTAATCGATCTTCTGACCTTCCATATAGGCGAATATGAGGAGCTCGTTCATATCTTCGTGGTCGGTAGGGTCGAGAAGGGTTTGTGACGCCCAGTTGAGGTTGGCGCGAGCAGCGCGAACAGGCCAGGGCGAATTGGTGAATGGAAGACACGCGCCACCCGCGATGAACTTGTACGGCATACCATAGTTCATGGAAAAGGCCGTCATATAGTCACCGATTTCGAGCTTGTCGGCCTTCTTGGCTGGTTTCTCCTCATCCTGGTCGTCGTCGTCCAATGTTGCATCCTGCGGCTCTTCTGTGTCCTCTGGACACTCATCCGGGAGTTCAATATTATTTGCTTCTACGATGGCCGCCGTTGTATTCTCGCGCGTAAGATCTGGTGCTCCAATCGACCCTGAGAGTAGTTGTTCCAAAGAGCTTCGCTCTGTTGCAAGACTGGCAACCATGTCTGAAATGATCGGCACAATGTCCTGAGATCCATTCGCACTGTTCTTTCGCACTTCGAAGTCTTTCAGCTCTTGTAGAAGTTCTTCTGCCGTCGGCGAGGGCAGCATGGGCGACATTGAGTCCTCTTTCAGCGACTGTTTGATTTGCAATGTTGATGCAGATCTCGTCTCGCCTGCAGGCTGGAGTGTTAGTTTGGAGGTGGTGGCTTGGTTCTTGATACGACTCTTCGGCTGCTTCTTCACTGTAGCATCTGTGCCACCGCTCATCTTCTCGACGCCGAATCGCCGACGCTGCAGATGCAGATCCATTTCCGGATCTTGGGTCCGCTGCATGGCGGCAAACATTTCATCTGGCCCTCCAGGCAAGCTGTTGATCTTCTTGTTAGACACAGCGTGGATGAATGCGCCCTTGATGCCAGGAATGGTGTACCTGTACACCTTGAACCCGTGTAGGTAAGTGACAGACACATCAGCTCCGCCACTGTACTTGTTACGAGCGAGAGCTGGCCCATCGCCAACGTTCTCCCACGGTTGATGCAGCATTAGCGGAGTGACGGGGATGTGGTTCGGAAAATTGGTGTAGGTGCAGGCTGGATTGTCGCATTGCCAGCCCTTGAAGAGACGGCGATGACTGCACCGGCCACATTCAGGGCAACAAACACCGCGTGTATTGATAGCAGTCAGATTGTCGCCGATGACATGACCGACATCAAGCGCGGGCGGCTTGACGCTGTAGGGCGCTTGTTCGACCTGCCATGGACTTCGATGAAGAAGAAAGGCTGGGTTGTAGGGCAGATTGCCGTATGGAGCTTGTTCACCAGTCGGAAGTTGCCAGAAGAGCGCACAACCTGCGGTGAGACACATCCAGCCAGTGAGATAGATCATCGGATACTCGCGGTTGCAGTGCGTGCAGGTGCCTTTGATCAAGTCGACAGCACTGGCCAGACGTTCCTCCTCCGTGAGCAGGGCTTGTTCAGGCGCATGCCAGACCTTCTGGGTGGAATCAAGACGCTCAAAGCGGTACTTGATCGTGGTAAAGACAGTGTTGCCTTTACCCATCGTCTTCTCAGCCCACACCGCGATTGGCTTGAACCACCCAAGGACATTGTAACGGTGAGGCATCTGGCAGATCGCGCCGTCGCTCTTGTTTCCACAGATGATAATCAGTGGATTTTCGTGCTTGATGTCGTTCAGCACAGCCTGAACCTGGGACTCATTCACACTGTGGTCTGACTTCGCGACCAATCGGCCAGTGGATTTATCTGTCACCATCCCTCCACCTGCGCCCCCAATGATGACGTCCGTGTCCATGTACTCTCGACAGCGGCTTCCACCATCGTACAGGAAAGAATAGACGTGGTGATCGTTCTGGTGGCACCCGCTCTGCGGCATCTTGAAGTATGGCACAGTCTCGCAGAGAGCTTGTCGGCTGTCCGCCCACACCTCCGGCGTGCCTTGAGGGAGAGGCTTCGAGGGCACTGGCTCGCGGTAGGTGAGCTTTTGGGAGAGAAGAAGTGCTTGAGGGTCGATGGAAGACCCCGAGATTTCCTGACTAGACGGCAGCGTGCCAGGAGGTGTAAGCAGTCCTCCTGAAGCATTGAATTGAGCAGTCTGGGCTGCGGGCGTAAGCATCAAAGCGGCACTCTGTCTCGCAGAAGCCTTCTTCGTAGGAGTTTCCATCGGAGTGGCTGGCTTCTTGGTACGAGTTCTCTTTGGAGTGGCTTTCTTCTTGATTGCAGAGGCCGTTGGTATGGATTTCGGCTTTGACACAGTCTCCTTTCTGACTGCAGACTGTTTGCTCAGGGGCTTCCCCTTCGTAGCGGCGGTGGTCGCCTTCTTGCCCACCACTTCTTCATCCTCCGATTCATTTGATCCATCTTGCTCGACTTCCTCGTCCGCTTCGGCTGTGTACTCGTCTTCTTCAAGTCCATCACTTGAGTTATCTTTGATCCAGCTGGGCATGCTCAGCTTGACTACGAGCTTATCCACAATTGAGCTTTTCTTCTGTCTCGATCCTCGTCCAGACTTCTTTGTCGGTGGCAGAGCATCCTGTGCGCCTAGATCGTTCACACTAGCTTTGCGCTTTCGGGTCTTGCCAGTTCGAGAGGCAGGTGCATCGGCTGAATTTACGACTGTGGTGTCAGGCGCTTCCAGCACAGTAGTCATCTCGCCGAGAGTGCCGTATCGATTCGGTTTCTTTGACGCTCGACCGGATCGAGTCTTGACCATCTGCGAAGATTCTGATTTCTTCGACTGCGCCGCGCTGGCTTGACTTGCTAAAGCTTGAGTATCGTCCACTTGCTTTTCTGCCACGAAATCCATGTCTTCCTTCTGAGCTGAAGTAGACACCGTGGTTTGTGTGGAGTTTAAGGCGGCCTGATACGTCTCTTCGAGGTCAGATGGAGGATCGGACAGCTGACTCGAAGCAGAAGAAACAGCTGACGCCGGACTGTCATCTGCATTCATCCGCATGTTCGACTCAACCATGTCCACCTCTGGCAGCTGCATCCGCTTCGGGTGATCGGCAGCCGAAAATTCTGCTTCCGAGACTTTCTCGCCTGGAATCGCTTTTTCGCTGGATGCCTCGAAGGCCATGCGTTCAGTCAATTGCCGTTCTTGGGAGACGATAATGTTTGACTCTGGCGAAGATGGGGAAGCCTCGTCGACCGGCAAGATCGAGTCTTGAGCCACAATTCGCCGATCGTCGACGTTTTTTGCGCCTACCGCCGTTTTCGTCGCCGAAACTCTCCGCTTGTACGGACCTTTCGGAGCAGTCACTCGTGTCTTTGAAGGCTTCGTGATACTTGCCGCTGAGGTTGAGTTTGAGTGCAAAAGGCTCTGCTGCTTCGCCGAGGCATCATTACCAGACGATGCAGTGGTCGCAGTGACTGGTTTGGTCGATGAGCGTCGTCTAGGGAGCGAGGCCTCGTCTTCCTCTCCTTCGTGCCCTGCTGAGCTGCGCTCCAGACTCTTTGCACCATTGTCTCTACTCCCAGCGTCCTTCACCTGCTCTGACTTACTACTGAACGCGGCATCAAAGGCTGCAGCTTCAGCATACATCGGCTCCGCTTTGACTGTCCCCAGGTGACGTCCAGATTGGCGACGCTCTTGGAACTGGCTTAGATCCACATCGATTGGGCCGTTGGAAGGCGCCATTGCGACTGAGAAAGGCTTGGTCGATATTGTTGTTGGTGAAAGCGTGATGGATGAAGCTTGCAAATCATTTGGAGCTTGCAGGCTTCCGATCAATCGAGTCTGTTCAAAGCGGCTGGAGTGATGAAAATCTGGCAGTGCGAGCACGTGCAAACCTTCTAGCTTAACGAAGCTCGTAGTGGATGTCTCTCGCTCCTCTCCAGCAAGTGAGAACGTTGTGCAATCGGCTTGTCTCAATGCAGCCGTTTGCACATCGATTTGAGTCGCGCGTGAAACGTTATCATAAAGATGGTGAAGGTAGTGAAGCTTCAGTCGGCGACCACCTGCGGAAGCCGCGGAAATTCTTGAAAGGCAGTCGCGGTGCCTTGGTCGCATTGATGCATATTATATAATCCGATTGTGATGCTCTGGTTGGTTGATATATGATGGAAGGGGTGGTTATAAAGAGGACTAGAGCTCGAGTCATCCTTCTCGGTAAGGCGCACGGACGACGTGTTCCCAATGGGCGGAGTGCGGGCCGAGGGTGGGGAAGATCGGCCGGGATCGTTGAAGTGAATGAACGGCTGCGGATTGATGCGATCTGCGACGATATATGTATAAGGAGACTGAACATCAAGACCATGCGGCTCTCCCGAATGTTCCGGCACGTTTTCTTTCATATGGCACGAAATTCGCGGGACAATTTGCAAAGGTGACCTCGTGCAAGTGAATCAGTGGACCAGCTCACTACTCGTGCAGATAGATCAGCGAGGCATGCTGATAGGCGTACAGGTAATTTAGCAAGACAAGTCAGGTTATGCTAGATGAGCGTACAGAGAAGTTAGCAGACATGGTAAGTAGACGTACGAATAGCATGCGTTGGAGTGTCAAGATGTTTGTATTCTGCAGCTTGCTACTGCGTGTACAAGAAGAGCGACGCTGATCTACTATGCATAAGTCTCTGCCAGGATGTGAATTGCGCTTTCATCATCATGAAGCTCCCATGAACGTGCTGATGTGAAGCCATTCTATCGTCGCGGCCAGAGAAGCTCGACGCGTGTGAGCATCTGCTGCTGCGTGGAGTGGCCTCAACGGCGGGCGCTCCACAACATGTCCTCCGGACATGCCTCCCTCCCTTCGACTTGCCCGGAAGAATAACTCGCCAAGCTCAGCCTCTCTGTTCTTTCTGCGCTGCTTTTACTCCCCAAATATGCTTCTCGCGATGCGCTGTATGATGTCGGTATTGGTAACAGAAGAGACAAGAAGGTCACAATGATGTAAAAGTCAAGCACAAAGCCAACAGACAAGCCAAGCTTGCTTGCTCGGCAGAGTGGATCACGCCTCAGGTGTCTTTGAGCAGCAGAGTCTTGGTCGGATCGCCAATAAATTCTCGACGGAAGTCTGCGATGCGCTGTGCAATCACATCAACGTCTTGAGTCTTGTGAGTGATGCGCAACTCTTTGATGAGCGCATGGAGACCAGTCCGCCATCGCTGTTGACTCTCGGGATCGCTGGCCGGCATGCGCTCCGTGCCCAAGATTCGTAACAAGTCGTTGTCTGTGGGTTAGCCAGAGTCCCTGGTCAGTATGCTGCGTACTGGACCAATATTGCGTGAAGGGATAGGACGAGGTGTAATGGTGGAGTAGGATAAGAAGATTGGCCAAATCGTCGTCGAGTCGCCAAGGGAGTGAGTGCTACCGTGCCTAGCTTGGAGTGCCAAGTCGTGCATGATACTCACCGGATAGATCCACTGATTACATACGTCAGCTGTGATTCAATGTGACACACGTCGGTCTTACTCACTTGTTTTGAAGTGCTGGAAGCCGCAGCTCTTATCGTTGCAGCGACCGCCCACTTCGTACGGACAGAGCTGTTTGTTAGGGTCGATTCTGTGGGAGTACGTTAAGCTTTTGTGTCCGGAGACGGCCTCAAGGAACGAGGGATGGAAACGAAAGTCCTTGAAGCAGGACAGCGGGCTGGTGTATGGCTTGTAAAAACCTGATTCAGCCTGCGGTTGCTGATGTACAACAACGTGCTGCTCCGATGCAGGCTGGAGTTCCGGCGCGAGACCATCGTCAACCACTCGAATTCCTGTACTGTCCGTGGCGGTGTTAGTGACATTCGGGGTGGGCTGAAGATCGGCGACCTGATCAACATCGGGCGACTGAGCAGTGGACTGCTCTCCAGAGGTCGACTCCTCCGACTCACTCATTGAAGCCGACTCACTCATAGCGTCCGTTGATGCGGGCGATGGTGCGGCTACCTCATCTGCCGTGTCGATGTTCTGGCTAGGCTCATAGTCGTCGCCAATGTCATCGGTATCATCGTCGGCGTCGTTCGGTGACACGTTGGAGGGATCAACTTCTTCGGCGGGAATTGGAGCCCCAGCGCCATCTGCACTGCCAGATTCGGATGAGTTCACATCGACAATGGATGACGGGACAAGACCTGGCTGCGGCTCATAGACGTCGTCCATATCTTGGTCGTCATCGGGTGGGTCTGGGTCTTGGGCGTCGACGTTTGCTCGTGCAGAGAAGGTGGTGCTCGGCTCCTCCAGCCGCGTGGACATGGCGGCTTGCTCGGAGCCTGGCGCGAGTAGGCTTGCAGTGCCAAGCTCACCACCTTCAATGCTCTTGGTGCTCGATGAGTGTTCTGGCTCGTTGCTTGCGTTCTCAGTCGCGTTTGTCATAGCTACGTCCCGAGACTGTGTCGAGTCGGGTAGATTGTCGGCTACGGTGTCGGATGGCTCTTCATTATAGAAATCGTCCTCGTCCATCACTGACTCGTTTTGTTCCGCGGTTGGTTCCTGATGTTCGACCGCCGGTGGAAGCGTTTGTGCAAGTGCGCGAGTAGCTGGTGGGAGATCCACACCATGAGCCTGCAGTTCTAACAAACGACGTTTCAAAGATTCCTTTTCCTGCTCAGCAGCCCTCATCTTGTTCGCGGGAGTTGTAATGAGTGGCTTGGCCTGGGAGTTCGACTGCACTGCATTGGCGGGAGTGACCGAGCCCGACTCTGGCATGCTGGACGCGGAAGCATCGCCTTCCACCGCTTTGGCGGCTTGCGTGTTTGACTTGGACTTCGTCTTACGGGTCTCAAGACGCGCGATCTTACGCTTCATCTCCTCGACTTCCTCCAACTTGCGCTTCAAGTCCAACCCGGGTGTGCCGGGTGTCGATGCGCTGGCTGGCCCCGGAACACTGTACTTGGGAGGGAAGTCTCTCAGATTCCCTGGAGGTGACTGCTTAGTGATTGTTTTCAATGATGTACCAGATGGCGCTTCATCGTCCTCGCGGTCATCTTCTTCGTCGCTGCTTGCTTCAATGATGAAACTTTCGGCCAGATGATTGGCTTGCCCGAAAGGTTGCTGCGTCGCACTACTCTGTCGAATCGGAGCTGCGAGACTGGCAATCTGCTGCGGTCGCTGAATGGTTGACATTACCGATGGCACGATTGGAGATTGGTTGGACTGGGTGCGTGGTACCTCAGGCGTCTGGGTGCGGTCTTTGGCAAAGGTTGAGAATGTTGGCGTTGCAGAAGCTCGAGTTGTGAACAAACCTGGAAGACCAAATCCGCGGCTGATAGATGGAGATGCAGGTGTCGGAATCGACTGCATTGCCGGCTCAGAATGTAAGTCTTGTGCACCATGCGCAGTAGACGACTGATCACCTGTGCCGGAAAAATCCAGCGAGGTGCCATTGTCTTGCGCATTGACTATGATTGTGCTGCCACTGGATGTCGATCGTTGACCCAGTTCCGCTTGTGGAAAGGAGGGTGTTGCCGGCACAGGGTCGCTCATTGACACTTGAACATTTTGCTTTGCTCGCGCCGCGTTCAATGCCTCAAGACGCTGCCGAACAAGCTCGGTCTTGAACGTCTTCTTTGGTGGCGCCGCCTGAGGAAGCTGTGGCTCGACACGAGTCTCCTCTACGGGCAGACTGGACTGCGCCGGGGACGCAACTTGCGAAACAGAATTCGCAGCCTGATTGATAGGCGTGGAAGCCACCGACTCTGATTTCTTGTTCTTTGCAGCTTGAAGCTTAGCGAGATACGCAGAGCGGTCGGCCGGTGCAGGTTTTGAGAGAGTTCGCTTTGCTGCAGTTGAAGGTCGCTGTTCACTTACGACAGGTGAAACCGAGCTATTTGTCCGTGCTGCCGGCGCACTATCCGCACTAGGCACTGCCAATTGGAGGTTTCCATAAAGCCGGCGCAAAGCAGGTGTATTCCCGACCTCTTTTGCCATCTGCTCAAAGCCATATCCTGCTCTATGCATTTCCAATACAAACTCTTTCAGTATGTCGCGTTTACTTGGAGGTGATGGCTGTCGCGTGTTGAGTTGAATAGGCGCACTGCCGCCCATGCCGTTGGGTGCACGTGTATTCGACTGGCCATTGGCGAGTCCAGAAGGCCCTCGTGGGGCATTCGGAGGAGCGGTGAGGTTCGTTTTCTGACTGGACCAGCGACGCGAACTAGACTGGCTTTCCAGATTAGCCACAACACCTCGAGCTTTCTTCTCCAAGATTGTAGGGCTTCTGTTCTGACGTGGACCTTTCGGCGGAGTGCTGAGGAAGTCGCGAGGCTGGTGGTCGCTTACTTCGCCCTCGTCTACCTCACCATCGTCGCGGTCGATAGCATCGTTCGAGACGACCGCAGGCTGTGTGGGAGGGGCAAGGCCAAGTGGAAGGGCAGTATTTGACACCTGACTGCCCGGCGCGCCTGGTGGCAGCGGCAGTGTACCCGTCTGGATCAATCGAGCGATGAGAGCGAGCTGGTCGGGCGTGATGCCTTGCAAGATTGACATGTCAAAGCCGGGCAGCGCAGCGTTCTGCCCGAAAGCCATTTGTTGACCTTGCAACGTGGCAGAGGGCGTACCCTTGGCGCTTGTCTGCGGGTGAAAGGCGTTGTAGTCTCGTTGAGGGTAATGCGTAGGCAAAGAAGTGTTCGAGGTGGAGGGCGGATGTCCGCCAGCGCCGTAAGAGGCTGCTGCTTGCTGAGGCGTCATTTTATTAGGAGGACATGTGGCAGTCACAAAAGAAATGTCCGTCGCGGACTATGTTCATATTTGACCACGCGCGTCCGAATCCGATCTGCGAAGCCACGAGTGATCCCAGTGATCCCAGTAACAGAACCGCTCTCGGAAGTATCGGGCTGGCGCGGCGACGATCCTGGAAGGTTGTAGGACAAGGAAAGGTGTCGTTGTATTCCGCGCGTGAATCGCAGTCCAGCCTTTCTGAGTCTTACGTGCTCGTGCTCGTGCAATAACCCCGCAGTGCTGTGAACGCAATGCAGTGGCAGTGCATGCGACAGCCGGGGACGACAACGAGGAGGATCCCTTATGTGTTGCAGGGTGGTCGTGTGATGAAGGACCAAAAACACTTTGATGAAGCAACTCGAGGTTCCTTCCTGGCCAAGACTTGCGGAGTGACTTCCGCAGAACGCCGCAGATGCTGCGATAGACCTAAGCAACCCGGCAGTGGCCCGGCCCGGACTGTTTGTTTATCGCGGAGAGACGATTGAAGCCAACGTCGCTGTACCATACTATGTGACACCGATTCACGGGTGACGAAGTCTACGCGTGCTCCCACGACTCCTGTAAATATACGCAAGGCCGAGCTGGACGTTGCGTTGTTATTTTGACTTTCTCCCCGGACCCCGATACGACGAACACTGATGGCCGAGTAGACGATCACAAGCGCGTACGAGAACACGCGTACGATACCACGGGACGAGCGTGCAATTCTGGACAACATGAGCGCGCAATCACAGAGCGGTTCGAGGTGGAGGAATAGTCCGTTTGGTGGACGAGACGCTGATACACCCTCTCCTGGACCACCGCCCGGCCACGCACGATCGAAATCCAGCATACAAATGCCACTCGGTCCGACAAGCGACGGTGGTCAGTCGCGAAATCATTCTTTGACGGACCTCAAATTCTCAGGACTCAGCCGGACTGACTCACGACGACTACGCGCTGGATCGGAAAGGAATGCCTCAGCGGGCACGTTTGCACCGCAGTTCATCAAGAACGAAGACCTGGACGGCGCGGCTGAACGCGTGCGTGGTATTGAAGGCGAGAATGATTTCTCGGGCAAGAGATATGTTTGGCTAAGAGACCCGGAAACAGCATTTGTTCGAGGATGGGTAGTGGATGAGCTGGAAGGCGATATGATCAAGGTGCAATGTGACAATGGCAGTCAACGCGATGTACCGGCAGACAGCGTGGACAAGGTCAATCCGGCCAAGTTCGACAAGGCGGACGATATGGCAGAGCTAACACATCTCAATGAGGCCAGCGTCGTGCACAACCTCCAGCAACGTTATCAGGCCGATCTCATCTACACCTACTCGGGCCTCTTCTTGGTTACCGTGAATCCGTACACTCCTCTACCGATTTACGGGAGAGACTACATCAACATGTACAAAGGCCGGAGTCGGGAGGACACGAAACCGCACATTTTCGCCATGGCCGACGAAGCATTTCGGAACTTGATCGACGAAGGCACGAATCAGTCCATCCTGGTCACTGGAGAATCCGGTGCTGGAAAGACCGAGAACACGAAGAAGGTCATCCAATTTCTGGCCTCTGTGGCGACATCGGACACTCCCCGTGTCAAGTCCAGCGGGCGCCAGCTCTCGAATCTGTCCGAGCAGATCTTACGAGCCAATCCCATTCTCGAAGCGTTTGGCAACGCGCAGACTGTACGCAACAACAACTCTTCTCGGTTCGGAAAGTTCATCCGAATAGAATTCACCAGGACCGGGCAAATTGCTGGGGCTTATATCGATTGGTACCTGTTGGAGAAGAGTCGAGTGGTGCATTTGAACTCACATGAGCGGAACTACCACGTATTCTATCAGCTTCTGCGAGGAGCAAGCCAGGCCATGCGCCGAGACTTCATGCTTGGAGACAAAGAGGCCGAGGATTTCGAATACACCAAGCACGGCAACGATACGATATCTGGAGTGTCAGACGAAGGCGAGTGGAAGTCCCTTCTGGAGGCGTTCCATGTCATGAACTTTTCAGACAGTGAGCAGACAGATGTGCTTCAAACGATCGCCGGAGTGCTGCATCTGGGGAACATTGCAGTCATGAAAGAGAGTTCGCGCGCGGACCAGGCAGCACTATCGCCTGAAGCAGCGGACCCTGTACAGCGAACTTGCAAGCTGCTTGGTATCAACGCGGAGGCATTTGTCAAGGCTCTGCTTCATCCTCGTGTCAAAGCTGGTCACGAGTGGGTTGAAAAGGTTCAAACACCCGAGCAAGTGCGCCTTTCCATTGATGCTCTGGCCAAGGGCATCTACGAGCGTGGCTTTGGAAATCTGGTGGATCGCATCAATCGGCAGCTTGACCGCACCTCATCCGGTGCGTATGCTGATGATACGTCTTTCATTGGCGTCCTGGATATCGCGGGATTTGAGATCTTCGAGGAGAACAGCTTCGAGCAGCTTTGCATCAACTACACCAACGAGAAGCTGCAGCAGTTCTTCAACCACCACATGTTCGTGCTTGAACAGGAAGAATACGCGAGAGAGCAGATCGAATGGAAATTCATCGACTTTGGCCGCGATCTGCAGCCGACGATTGACCTCATTGAGCTCCCAAACCCCATCGGTATCTTTTCATGCTTGGACGAGGATTCCGTCATGCCGAAAGCGACAGACAAGTCCTTCACTGAGAAGCTGCACTCGCTCTGGGACCGCAAGACGCCCAAATATAAACGATCGCTGCTCAACCAGGGTTTCATGCTCACTCATTATGCGGCTGAGGTCGAATACTCAACGGAAGGATGGCTTGAGAAGAACAAAGATCCGCTGAACGACAATGTCACGCGCCTGCTTGCCAGCTCGACCAATGCTCACGTTGCGAACTTGTTCGCCGACTGCGCTGAGACCGATGATGTCGAGGGCGCGACCCGCAGCCGCGTGAAGAGAGGACTTTTCCGAACTGTCGCACAAAGACACAAAGAGCAACTGTCGACTCTGATGAACCAGCTGCACTCAACGCATCCGCATTTCGTGCGTTGCATTTTGCCTAACCACAAGAAGAAGCCGAAACAATTCGGTTCTCCGCTCGTGTTGGATCAGCTGCGGTGCAATGGTGTACTCGAAGGTATTCGAATCGCGAGGACTGGCTTTCCCAACCGACTCCCTTTCGCAGAATTTCGTGCGCGATATGAGGTCTTGTGCCAGAACATGCCCAAAGGCTATGTCGAAGGCCAAGCATACTCCAAAATCATGCTGGAGAAGCTCAATATGGATCGCAGCTGGTATCGAGTGGGCCTTACCAAGGTCTTCTTCCGTGCTGGTGTGCTGGCTGAACTGGAAGAGAAGCGCGACTCCCTCATCCGAGAGATCGTGGTTAGGTTCCAAGCACTCGCTAGGATGTTCGTCCAGCGTCGGATCTTCAGGAAACAGCAATACCGCGCCGAGGCCACTCGTGTCATCCAGCGCAACTTTCAGGTCTACCTCCAGATGCAAGCCAACCCGTGGTGGCAGCTGTTTGCTCGCATGCGCCCTCTTCTGGGTGCTACAAGGCAATCTAATGAAGTCAAGAAGCGCGAGGAGGAGATCGAAAAGCTTCAAGAACGAATGGCGCTCGAAGAGTCCCAGCGTGCAAAAGTCGAGGAGGATCGTCGTCGTGCGGAGACGGAAATACAGAAGATTCAGCATGTGCTCGAGAGCGAACGAGCGTTGGCGCTTGACAAGGAAGAAATCTTCCGCCGACTCCAAGATCGCGAAGCAGAGCTGACTGACAAGCTACAAGGCGCACTTGACGATCAGGATGGCCTAGAGGAGCAGATCGATGAGCTAATGGCGGCTCGCAAAGTGGCCGAAGGGCAAGCCGAGCAGACGCGATCGCAGCTTGAACAAGCAACACAGATCATCGAGAACTTGGAGCAGGAAAAGAAGAATCTCAGCGATCGGATCACCGAGCTCGACGCGAACCTTGCGGAGGCTGAGAACAAGAGATCCATGCGCAGCGAGCAGGAGGACGCCCTTCAGCAGGATATCCGCATGCTCCAGAGTCAGCTCAGCTTGAAGGAGCGAAAAATCCAAGACTTGGAAGCCAAAGTTCTCCAGACCGACCAAGATCTGGACATCAAGCTTGCAGCTGCGACAAAGGATCTGTCAGGCTCAAAGAAGCAGATACGCGACCTTTTGGACGAGAACAGATCTATACGACAAGAAATGACCGACCTCTCTGCGACTTCCACCAGCTTCGAGGATCTGATCAAGCGCAAAGACAGCGAATTGGCCATCATGAGGACTGATCTGAAGAGGTTTCAGGATGACCGCAAGCGCTTTGAGGATGAGAAACATAGCTTGACCACCCAACACGGCAGTGTACAGACTCGCCTGCGGGACGTTCTCGCTGAGATGGAAGCAATGAAGACTCAGCACATCCAACTTAAGCGCGAAGCGGCCGACGCCAAGCGGGCATTGGAAGAGCAGACCTCCTCTAATGAACAGGCGAAGATCCTCGAAGCCCAGATCCACGACATCAAGGGGGAATTGTTCCAGACACAGACAGATCTAAGCAGAGAGCGCCAGTCTCGGGACGATGTGAAACGCATCGCGGCGGCGGAGTATGACGCCTTGAAGCGTGAACTGGATTCGCTCAATGACTCCAAGGTCACTGTGGAGAAGGAAATGTACGCTCAGTCTGATCTGACAAGAAGAGCGACCGCGTCTCGTGAGGCTGCTGAGAAGGAGCGTAAGGAGTACCAGGCTGAATTGCAATCGCTGCGTAAAAAGTTCATCGAATTGCAGGAAGCCAAGATCGAGGCTGAAGCCGCTGTCGAGCAGAACCTAAACCGCCAAGCAAGTGAGCGATATGCTGGAGTTCGCAAAGACCTGGACGAGAAGACGCAGCTCGTCGAACAACTAGACGGCGAGCGTTCGCAGCTCGCTAGCGAGGTCCAGCGACTCAAGCGATTCATCTCTGACTCCGACAACTTCAAGCTGCACCACGATCAGGAGAAGCAGCGTCTTGAACGCGAGTTGGTCACGATCAAGGGCCGCTTGACCGCCTCCGAGAACGACAACCGGGCGCTGTTAAACAAAGTCCAGCAGAAAAACCTTGACATTGCTCGGTCTACCTACAAAGCCAGCGACACACAACGCGGCCGCGTTTCTCAGCTGCAGGCAGAGAAGCTCAAGTCTGATGAGATGGCCAAGAATCTGCAGCGGCAATTGAACGATGCTCAGCTGACCATCAATTCCCTCGAAAAGCAAAAGGAGAAGCTGGCCCTGAACCTCGAAGATCTCAATCACGAAGTTGATCGCGAGCACAAGACCGCCCGCAATGCCGAGACACAATCTTCGACTGCTTCATTACAACTAGCTGAAGCGAATCGCAAACTGGAGACCGAGAGACAATTGCGGACACAGGCCCAGCAGAACACTCGCGCCGTGCAGACTTCCCTCGACACTGTACACAGCGAGCTCAACGAAGCACACGACAATCTCAGACTGCTCCAAAAAGTCTTCGACCCAGAGCATGGACGTCTGCCATCAAACCTGGACGGCGCCAAGCCCGATGTACGCCAGACCGTTGACCTTGCGAAAAAGCTCGAGGCTTCCGAACAAGCCTTGCGCCTTGCTACGGATCGCTTTTCTCGTGCCGAAGCTCAGCTGGAGCACTCTCGAACACAGTACCATGAGGAGCTCCAAGAAAATGATAATCGCCATCAAAACTCGAAGCGCGCTCTTCTTGAGGAATTGAATGCGAACCAAGTTAATGCCAGGTCTTCGCCAAACAACATTCGCCGTGAATGGGAGGGCCGCAAGACCTTCTCGCCTGCAGCCGTCAATGCCAATGGTACGCCCACGAATCAGCGCCATCTAAGTAAGGCAAGCAACGACTCAACACGTTCAGACCGTACAGTCGACACCGTGACAAACAATAACCGCATGGATCTCGCCGCGGAAGTTGAGCTGCTGCAGAACCAGCTTCAAATGTCGGAGATGCAGAACCGTCACTTGCAGGCCAAGGTCGAGCGCATTCCTGGGAGCAATTGGCAGGACGATAGTCCTTCGGTCAGACGCGTCCAGAAGCTGGAGCGAGAGAACTTCCGTCTACACGACATGCTCGACGACTCGGCGAAGAAGGTTTCAGTACTGGAACAGAGCATTCGCAGTGGGCAGCTGTCTCTGAAGGAGGTCCAGACCAAGAGTCACGAAGAGCTCTACGACTTGATCAACTCTCAGGAGCAGTCTCGTCGATCTCTGTTAACTTCGCACAATGCCGCCATCTCGGAGCTGGCGGAAGCCAAGACTTCCTTCGACGACATTAAGCAGCACAAGGCTTCTGTCGAGATCGACCTCCGAGATGTGAAGTCAGAGCTTGCAGAGCTCGCATACGAACGCGAACAGGAGGCTGCCAACCACTCGCAGCTATTGCAAGAGTTCTCCGATATGCAGGTTCGTCTTGATGCAGAGACTTCCCGCAGCGAAGACCTCAATGGCAGCATGAACTTGTACAAGGCAAGAGCAGATGAGTACTTTGAGAAGCTCGAGCAAGCAGAGATTGCTGTGCTTAAGGCCACCCGAGCTGAGCAATTCGCCAAATCACAGGCGAAGGAAGCAGAAGATACATGCGCCACCATCATGTCTGAGAGGAAGCAGATGGACAATCTTGTCGAGGATCTTCAGCGTCAGACTCAACAGTATGAAGAGAGGTTGGAGGACATCTCTACGGATCTGCAGAGTGCGCTGCAGGCCAAAAAGCGTCTTCAGAATGAGTTAGAAGACTACCGATCCCAGCGAGCGATGGACCTCGAAGACAAGGAGTCTTCGATGGAGCAAACGCGGAAGAAGTATCAGGGAGAGTTGGCCACGCTCACGAATGAGCTTGAGATTGAGCGTGACAACGTCATCCATTCTCGTGGGGAGAATGGCCGTCTTCGTGATGAGCTGGAGGAGCTGCGAAACAAATGGGACGACGAAGTGCTGAACAGCTCTACCTGGGCGAAGGAGAAGTCTCGGTTGGAAATTGCTCTGCAAGGCTTGTCGGACTCTCGAGATGAGGCGGTCAATGCCCACAACGACGCTCAGAGCAAGGTTGTTGAACTACTCGGCCAGGTCCGCGGTCTTCGCACTAACATCGACGACGTGGCCGCTGAGCGCGACATGCTCGTGAAGGAGAAGAAGGGTCTGGAGTCACGACTTGCAGAAGCTGCGAGCCGCCTCGATGATCTGTCCCAGACTGGCACGCCCGCGAAGCGTTCTGCTGCTTTGTCAGACAAGGAGGTTCTGGAGCTCAAGACGAAGCTTGCCCATCAAGAGGACGTCGCCGCTGCTGCAGTCGGCAAGATGCGCCGGGCGGAAGTGCTCGCACAAGAGGTCCAGCGTGATATCGCCAACGAGCGTGAGACAAGCGTGCAGCTGCACAAGTCCAAAGCAGCGCTCGAGAAGAGTCTCAAGGATATCCAACTCAAGTGCATCGATCTTGAGACCAAGGGCTACTCCAGCGGCAGCCAAGATGTCCGTTTCTTGCACGGCAGAATCCAGGAGGTATGAGAAAACGAGTCTCACGTTGCATGAACATTCACTGACCTTCTTCATAGCTCGAGTTATCTCTCGAGACACTAGAGAACACTCGCAGCACCGAAGCTCGCAACGTTCGAAACGTCGACCGAACAGTCAAAGATCTCCAATCTCAACTTGAGCGCCGCGAAAAGGCCTCCAAGCTTCTCAATGAAGACCTCAACAAGTCCCGCGACAAGATCGAGCGTCTTCTCCAAACCATTGACGAGCTCCAAGCCAGCGACTCCACCGCCCAACTGGTGTCAAAGCGCGCTGAACGCGAGCTGCGCGAAGAACGAGAGAAGAATCTCCGCCTAGAGCGCGAACTGGAACGTATGGGCGCCGTGTCCCGCGCGGACCGAGAAAGTGTGAGACGGAGTGGCACGCTGGTAGCTATCAGTGATGCAGGCAATGGCAGTCGAAGAGCGAGTTCTCAGACACCCGTGCCCTTCAGCGGAGATGTGAAGATTGAAGTGCCCATGAGGAAAAGCAGCTTGACGAAGGGTTTTTTGTAGATAAGGCGCATGGTGTTTTGGAGAGCGGATCGGAGGCGTTCTTGTAGAGCCTTTGCTACACGACGGCGATCCTGAATTGATTGGGTGGATAACTGAAGGTACAAGGGCCTTGATTTTGGGAGGGAGATGGCATGAATTGATGCACGAAGCTGATGATGGATGGCTGTGCTTGTATAGTTTCGTAGTGTTGCATACTCAGTCTGCAACCAAACTTGCACATTCACAGCAGAGAATGTAACAAAAAATATGCCCCCACAATGCCCACCAGACTTCCACCAAGCAGCGCCTGGCCTTGTCCAGTCAAGCTCAGATAAGCTCCAATTCCCACCAAAATTTCCAATCTCCTAGCATTCGCACGTCGTTCCTTCCACCCGTCAACAATCTCGAACGGAGGCGTTACTGCGCTTGGTGCTCTCGGTGGAATCGAGAACGACAGCGAGACTGGCCGGTGATCGCTCGTGGGCTGCACCGGCAGCGCGGTGTACGAATGCACTTGCGGCTGTGCGTCCGACAGATACAATATGCGATCGCACCAGCTCGGTACTCTATGCTTTGCCCAGAGCCAGACCTGTTCTTGTCGGCCCTCCAGATTGATCGTCGGACCTGGTCTTTTATTCGCTTGTGAGGCTGATGAATACTGCCGTGCGTTGTCTCGGGCGAGTTGTTGTGCGCGGGTAGAGTACTTGTAAGTGGGAGGGAATGAGATGTTTGCTTCGGCGAGGTGATGCAACGTTCGACCGTTGTTTAGCTCGCGGGTCAATTGATCTTTTGAGAGGAGTTGGTTGAAATGTGATGGGTCGGATTCTGAGGCCATCGGTTGCGGCCAGCTCTCATGGTCCTTTTCATCGGGAGGTGTGTCGGATGTACGGTAGTTGAGGTCACCGGCGAAAAAGATGTGTGACGGCTCAGGACCAAAGATGCCATGTTGTCCGTTTCTTCCTAGCCCAGTTGTCCTGTCCTCCGCCAGCAGAGGTTCGCTCTCTGATGTGTCGCCAGCTATCGACCTCTTTAGCTCGAAGTTTTTGGCCCCATCCTCGAATACCAAGTTCTCACATATAGTCTTCCAATCCTTGTTCCTCCTCTCGCATGCATCCTCCGCCGGCGCCAAATGTGCTGCCACAAAAGTCATCGCCGTCTCTTCCAAGTCCAGCCTCACGCCCACCGCGCCTTTATTACCCATCTCCCAGAAGCCAACTCCCGTCCCTGCCTCTTTCATGCTTCTTATGCGCTCCTTCATCTCCTTCCTCGCGAATACCATAATCCCCGTCATGCCCGCATTTCGCGTGACCACATGCTCGTACACCACATCTTTCGAAAACGCCCAGGCTGTCGCGAGGAGTACAGCTTCGCCGAACCGGGAGAAGTAGGGCGCGATGAAGGAACCTCCGATAAAGCTGAATCCGATCGGAGAGATTTCTTGGAGAGCGAGGACAATGAGGTCGGGAGGAAGGGAGCCGGACTTGAGACTTGTATACAGGGATGATGCGAAATAGTCGACTTGGACTCCTTGCCGGCCGCAGTTGAAGGTTGTGATCAGGCCATTCAGGGCTGGCATGTTGATCGCGTATATCGATGTCCAGCTGGTGGGGTGGAAAGCAGGTTGGTGCTAAAGCGGGATTCTAGTGCAAGGACGATGAGGTATAACCAGTGACGTACGTCTTCGCGTTTAAGGTATACTTTGAGGCTCCGCGACCTGCGTCTTCCTATCCCAGTGTACCATTACTGTCGTTCTAAATACACTGAACGACTGTGGAGGTCAACGACACCTACGCTTTACGAACGCGCGAACGCAAGCTCGATTCGCCACCGCTACCGTTGGACAAATCACCTCTAGCTCCTATACACCCTGGTACCTTGGTTCTTGTATCTGATCATCCTTCGACATCGACTGCACTCGCAAGCTGTTTGCATCAAGCATCATCATCCACGATGTCTGGCCCATCCGTTGTCTGCATTAAGAGGAAGAGAGGAGACCAAGCTCCGGATGCTTTGTTGCTGGAGCGACCCGGCAAGAGACGACTGAATGAAGCGGTGGGCATTCAGTATGTGCGGCAGAGGGATACCATCGATCAGTCAGGACTTGGTGGAACGGTGAAGCAGCGGGATGGTCAGCTTGAACAGGATGCTGGAATCGGTCAAGGAGGGGAGGGCGGAGCAATATCACATGGAGGCACCAACGGCGAAAGTGAAAGAGTTGCAAAGGAGCGACGTACGTTTCACTTGACGCAGCATCGTTCGACGGAGACCGGCGCGAAGAAGCGGAAGACACGGGAAGATGGAGTGGCCACATTCATTGAGAGGGACAGCAAAAGAAGTACACGGGCTATACACCATCCCGACACTCGCTCTAGCAATGTGGAAGACGTCGCAGCAGCTCCTGAAGCACCGCTGAAACGACCAGGTCGGCGCGTAGCTGTGATCAACAATAGCAGATCGACTGAGGCTGGCTTTGATCGAAAGGACCAAGGTCTGGCTAACGAACTTCATGCCTTCGCGGAGCAAATAGTTGCTAGCGAGAACAAGCCAAAAGTCACTGCTTTGCCGAAACTCTCGGGCACTCGTAGTCGCGAGTTGCACAAGCAGAGTACGGCGAGACAGGAAGTCAAAGCTGTAGATCAACACGGCGATACCGACATGGACGAGGACGCCGATTATGTTTACGACACGTACGTATTGGCACCCAGTGTGGCTGACGGGGCGGTCCAGGTGGACGACAGCATCGACACGGCCAATGTCGGCTATCTGGTGATCACCGACGAGGATCAAGACGTATGGGAGACGTATCTCGAAGACGACCCCAGCGACAAGGACTGGAATAGCGACGAAGATGATGAGAATGCCGAGGACTGGTACGGTGCTGACTACCCGGACGACGAGATGGCCTCTGACGATGAGTTTGGCCGCGGAGAGCATGGCTATCGTGCTCGCGGTGCAGCCGATGACGAGGAATGGGACGAAGATACTGGAGCATTCAGCGACGACGAGTGTGAGCGTCAGATGAATCCATGGCGCAAACAGACGCCGCAAAGCTTCGCGAGATATCTGAATGGAGAGGAAGAGAAAGAACTTGCATGAGTGAGGGCGCGAAGAGAAATGTTCGAGTATGATGTGTGTGGGAAGAAGTTTCGCTGGAGCCTGCGCCGAGGCGAAGCGATCGTGGTCGACACCAGCCTCCTGAGTGTTCCCTCGCTGTACCCGAACGCGCCGTGCATCCAGCACACTGGCGACGGCAACATCTGGCCCCCACGCGGTCGATGACTGCCTTTTACGTAACTCTCTCGCCCTCCAACGATGAAAGGTTCCACCTCTTTCAAGAATATCTCTGGCCATTCAATGCCGTGCCTTAATGATATCGTTCGATCCGCCATAGCCACGCTATCGTATACACCATTATATGCTGCTCCAGGGCCGTAAAATAATCATGTGCCTCCCGATGCCCGGCCGTCCCGAATGTTCCACCGACTCCACTGAGCGTGGCTCAGCGTCAATCGTTGTTGGGACAGATCCGGCCTCGAAGAGATCGTGTCTCCACTGTGGGTGTCGAAGATGGCGAGGCGGTTTGAAGGTATGATGGGTATGGTGCGTCGCTCAGTGAGGTGGTCTCAGCCTGCGGGAATGTAGCCGATTTGGACGAGGAAGTCCTTGGAGAAATTACGCGCGCGTAGTTCGACTTCTCTGCATTCGGCTGCGAAGGTGCCTGGCCCACTCTTGAGGACTTCAGCAAGGCCCCAGTCGCGTCTGACTCGATAGTAGACAGACGTCAAACCTCCTTTGGACCGCTGACCAAAGGTGTCGGCGAAGCGGTCTTCGATCTCCGGCCAGCTGAGGTCTCGCATGATGCGCGCGTACATGATGAAGAACTTCTGCTCCTCGCTGTAAGAAGGTCGTGGGGCACGAGGCTTCCTTGTCATGGGATCGGACGGCGACCACGGCGGACTCGTGCCCGCTGTATCGACGCGGTAGCTCGAGAATGGCACGTGCTGCGGCTGCAGAGGAGGAGTATACTCCGAGGGCTGCGGCCGCACGTGGGGATTTTCAGGTGCCTGCAACGGGACCGACGCAAATGCACTCGGCGAGAAGGACGATGATGATGAAGACGCGAACCCATCCGCACTTGGCTGCTGCTGTCGCTGCTGCTGCTGCTGCTGCTGTTGGGCGACCGTCTCAGGAGTTGACAGGAGGAGATGAATTGGTATCCTGCCCGAACGTTCGCTTTGCCGACCGGGTCCTTGGTCATCGGCGTCCATTTCTTCACGACGATGACATCAAGGAACGAGAATGTCTTCGATCAGCAATCAGCAACCGATCGGATCCATTTGAACCTGCGAGACCGTTTGACAAGGTTAACCCTTCGTGCTGCCGAGCCTTAGTGTGCACAACGAAAGTACCGCGCGCGGCGTGTAACCTGCGAGTGCTGTGGAGTGTGTTCAGTTGGGGAATCAACCCCGGCGGGCTTCCAGACTAGGTCCAAGATGTGGGATTCGGGGCTTGTCAGATTGGGCCGACAGGACGAGGAGGAGAAGGGCGCAGTAAGCAGAGATGCCGAGATCGACGTCGACGCTGCTGTGCAAGACGCATGTGGAGACTGTGCTTATCTTTGGGGCAGGCTGTACGAGTAGCGACGTGTGCATGTAGCAGGTGGATTCACTGTGAGGGGGGACCCAGAATAGTGTTTCACGTTTTTTCAAGCACGTGCATACGTAGTCGGCATCGAAGCTCGAGGCGGATCGAATGAATAGTGCTGCTTAGTGCTGTTCCAGCTGTATAAGCACTGACAGTTTGCGACTAGAACCGCAGCGGCGACCCTGTCGGGCTGCTTCCGAAGACTGGTTGCTGTGAAGAATAGCCCAGCCTCGCCTGCATCTTCACATCGAAAGATGGCATCTTAGATCGTCCACTTGCCTGACCTGGATTGGGCCTAGACCACGGCGTGAACGGTCATTCGAGAAAGCTTTGGCTTTCCCTTCGCGACCGACAACTTGAATCCTCCTAGTGTCGAGCCCGTGGGCAAGAGACCATCTGCATCTTGCCGCTTCCCTGCAACCTATGTGGTCGATGAAGTCGTCGATGCACAGCCAGATGGCGATCTGACCGACTCCCCGACAGGATCCGGAATTCTGTCCGACTGTGTCAACATTACTGTTGAATCACGTGGCAATGTCGATTCCCGTACTATTCCTCGATGGACACTATGGACACTTTCTCCATTCTCAGATCTCACCTCGCCATCCCAAGAGCATGCGCATGCAACCTCGCGCGCGCCATTCGCCGCCCTGCCAAGAATTTCAGTCTCGCGGCAGTAGTTGAATGACATCCTCCTCCGCCCTGTGCTGACTCCATCAAGAGGCCTGGCAACATGTTCAGATGTGGTCACTGTCCAGTCTCTTCTGGACGGCCGCACCTCTATAATCATTCATTGAAATGCGTCGCGGCTTTCCTCCAACACAGCGGACATAAAGCCGATGTACCGACAAGGTACAGTCGCATTGCGCATTGCGCAGCCGGTCGTCACTAGCCTTTTCGAAGAGGCACCTTGAAAACCGCTCACGGGCTAGAAAACGATTGCAGACACAAGCATATATGTACGTCGGATTTCTCTCTCGTTGGCTCCTTTCTGGCTGTGGATTCAGCTACGACATTGGATTGGCCTTAACAAGGATACTGCCAAAAACAGTGGATTCCGAAGGGCTGCAGAAGACGTCCGGCGGTGGGTCTCAATGCGCCGTGATCCTGCGGCACCACCGTGGCGGTCGAAACGGTATCGCAGATGAAGTCGACGGCACTTGGTCGCACAGCAGCAGTATCACACTCACTTCCCTGCTTATCATTCTAGGGCTTCGGCGACTCACGGCCGTGGCGGAACCTCAAACCACTTCCGTAGAAGACGCCAGCAATGGTGGATCACGCCTTCGGCCTTCGGCAACGCGCAGAGCTCGGCATTGCGACAGCAATCAGCATCGTATCTGATCATTCTGATGGTTGCTCCAGCCCGTACCGTCAGAGCGGTTCAGCGGAGGAGCTTCATGCATGCCGACCCTCGACCGGACCCACATTCTACGCCGCAATTCATTTTGTATGCTTTTCCTGGATTGAGAGACCGGCCTCTGTGAAAGTCCGCCTCTGCCGCCTGCCCGCGTCAACCGAGCCGTTCTCTACAAGCATGTGCACACATGAGCCAATGATGACAGGATGCCGGTCTCCGCTATCTTTCGCAAAAGTACTGTCTTGCTGGAAGCTCCAAGCTCAACTGAATGACCTGACGTGGGAATATGGTCATAATGACTATTGTCAAACATTACCTGCGAGTTCACTTGTCTCAATGACATTGTCAACAACGTGCGTCATGCAAGTGTCTACGACCGAGGGACCGACATGTCGTCTTCGGCTCCGTAACCGAACCGACGATCAACGTACTTTGACACAGCCAGCGCCGATCAGCATTTTAAGCCTAGCCCTAGCGGGTTCCTTCAGAAGTATACCTTTATCTCGATGGATCGGACTTCACATCATGGCTTGATTCACAAAGTGATGATGAAGAAACAGTGCCCAAAGCGCAGGAGCAGATGAACACGTGGCTTTCGTTTGGTCGCGGAAAAACGACTGCATGCAGAGGGCAAGACATGCATGGCCCAGCCGTAACACAAATACATTCTGCCAGCCACAGGGCGAGTGCCCTGACACACGGAGTACATCGACGATACATGTTGCCATTCAGATCAGATCTCGTTGACTACCGGCAGCGTTCACCAGGACCGTACATGGTCACCAAATTTGCTGCATCCGAACGACTCCCACACTCGCTCGACTCTAGATGTACGATACTTTCACGCCCATCCCGACCGTCTGCTTGACCTTCCCCCAACTGTTCTCTAGCGTACGCTTCAATTTATCTCGCAGATCTCGCCGCGCGAGGACGAGCACGAAAGCCAGCACGAACATCATGAATCGCATCAGCGCCATGTTTGTTCCTGTGACGCTGCGGCTCGCCTGTAGCACCATCTGCTGGAGATTGGACAGTGCTAATGATGCGCGGTTGTACAATGTCGGAGTGACAGTCCGAGCCTTCTTTTGAGGTTTCGCAGGTGGTTTCGGGGTCGGTTGTGCGGAGGATTTCTGGGTCGTGGGCTTGCCATTCGCGGTGTTACCGTTACCATTCAATGCGCGTGACGATGAACCAGCAGTTGCAGCAGACGGAGCGCGGGCTGCCTTCAAGGCTTCGGCAGTCTGCTTCATCTCTGCGTCTCTTCGTTCCTGGTCTTTGCGTCTGGTCTCTTCGCGCTCCTTCTGCTCTTCCATCTCGCGCTCTCGCAGTTCTTCCAGTTCACGCTCACGTTGGGCGGTACCGTCCTTTTCGTCCTTCAAGCTAGCCAGCGCGTGAAGAAACGCTTCGCGGCGCTCGTCATCGAGCATGTCGTTCATCTCGATGAAGGTCTGCGCATAGTCCCATTCGTTGTTGGCTGGTAGCACGTGCAGAGTGTACAGCTCCAGGATCTTCAGACGTGTGGTCAATTCCTTCGGCGAAGATGTTCCAGTCGACATGGGCGTGGGGATGCCTTCCTGCATGAAAGCCATCTGCGCCGCATCGGCTGATGCAGATAGATATGCCTCCAGACGCTGCTGGTTCAATGTCTGATCTTGCATGTGTCCCAATAGCAGCGTGGCCAAATTCACAACCACGTCCGGATCAACATCTCCCTCACACCCTCCATACCCGTGCTTGACCACATCTTCCCAGATTGATCCTTCGCGCGCTTTCGTCGCTAATTGTCTCCATCGTGTTGATCCGAACGAGTTCTTTCCTTCCTCCGCGCCCAAGTCGATGATGGCATGTATCAAGCTCAAGTAGAATACCCACACCTTTGTCCTTGTACCCTTGTTGCTCTGCGCGATCGGCGCTGCTCCTGCCTCTCCATCCGCGCTTCCATTTGCCGACTGTTGAGGAGCCACTATCGGTTCGAGAACTTCCAGAGCCTCCTTGAAGCGCTTGGTCAGGTATAGCTGGGTGGCCTGCTTGTAGGTTCTGACGATAAGCGAAGCCGTGGTGCGCGACCGCGAGAGGGACGAGATCGAGCTCGAGAGATACTGTGAGTTCAGCGAGTCCTGGTACGTGACTGTTCCGGTGGTAGCCATGTCTGAGCGAATTGTCGAATGACAGTATCGTGTCGCGTGTGAGAGCTTGGATGTAGAGGTGGTGCGGGTCATGTGAGAGCCGAGGCCCTAGATGAAACGCGTTTTCCGCGTCGACCTCATCATGCCGTACGTGAAGAACTCAAACGATTCATCGACAACTCTATACAAGAGGCAGTGATACGAGCACCATCAATGAGTACGTCGCTATTGTTACATTGATCTATCAGCATACGAGAGCACCTGGTCTGAGTAAGCCCGTCCGCCATCGAAGAGCTCGCGATACCTTATCCACTGCTCATCACATTTCCGTGAGACATTGCCCTGGGCATTCTGGCAAACTTCCACCACCGCCTCATTCAGCAGCTATTCTTGTCATCGACCGGTAAATTCACCAGCAAACACGCACATGCGTTGACACGGCGCTCGGCGCATGGTGGTCGCAGAGACTCTCATCAGCCAAAGCAAGTTTGCTCTCGCTCATTATCCTCACCTGCTCTTCCCTCGTCAAGCTGGTCTATTACCAGACTTCTTCCACGTCTACTTCCCTTTCTCTCCACAACACCCTCGACTACTGAGCATATACCGAGCATTGCTTCCACCGACAAGGCGAGGACTACAGCCAGCATGGAGGTCGACAAAACCTCATTCTACCCGCTTCTGCTGGACATCCTCACCGACATCTCCGAGGCAGCCTTCGTCACCGTAGATCTCGAACTCTCCGGCATTCCCACCAAGGACCCTGCCGCCGGTAAACCTACCCTTCAACAGCGATACTTGGAAACGAAGGAAGCAGCTGAGCGGTATCAGATACTGCAAATCGGCATTACCTGCGTGGAGCAAGATACCTCCAGTGGCAAATACGTTCTGAAGCCTTACAACTTCGACCTCAGTCCAGTGATCAATGAGCGCGGGTTGGACGTCGAGCGGATCTTCTCCTATCAATCCGGAGCAGCCGAGTTCCTTCTCAAGGTGGGATTTGACATGGGCCGTCCGTTTACACATGGCGTTCCATACTTGTCACGCGCCGAGTCAAAAACTGCGCGGGAGAAGTTCGCGAAGAGGAATGATCGAGGTGCCGTGGCAGACATTGCAATCAAGCCTACCGAAGTCGAGTCCTTGGCCTTTCTGGCTCGTGTCAGGATGCAAGTAGACGAATGGGTGGCGTCCACCTCTATGAAAACGCCGGAGTATCTGAACATTGTGTCTTTCGACTCAGACAACGTCAGCAATGAGCAGAAGCAGGAAGAGCTGTCACGTTTCGAGAAGCGTCTGGTCCATCAAATTGTCCGCGCGGAGTACCCTGAGCTCACGACTATCAGTCGGCGAGGTATGATTCAGGTTATCAAATTTGACCAGGAGCGAGAAGATCGGATTGCCGAGGGACGCAAGCGTGATCTCGAGGAACGCATTGCCCGTCAGAAGGGCTTTAGGTGGATCATCGATGCTATGCATGGTGGTAACATCACCAGCCTTGATTTGCGGGAATGCGCGAGGGACAGCGTGACAGGAGAGTACATCTTTGTCAACATGGATGACATGAAGGGACAGTTCCACCGTGCACAAGCCTTGCTGAGGAACAATCCGAAAGTCCTGGTCGGCCACAACTGCTTCCTCGACTTGGTCTACATCTACCGCACCTTCATCGGCACCCTTCCAGGCACCGTCGAGGAGTTTCAGAGAAAGCTTCACAAGCTTTGGCCCGTCATCGTGGACACCAAGTACATGTCAACGCACAATTGCGGTGACATCAGTCCAGCCAGCTCGCTTGAGCAAATCGCCGAGCAGTTGAGCGCTCTTCAGGCTCCCGGCGTTGAGGTCGACCCTCAGCACTCGAAATATACAGATCTCGCTGCCTTCCACGAGGCCGGATACGACAGCTTCCTCACGGCTCAGGTGGCGGTGCGGCTATCTGCAAAGCTGGAACGTGAAGGCGCCTACGTGGATGACGATGCACAGGAGGCTGAGGTGAAGGACGGTATGGCGGCTGTGAAGTTGACGGAGAAGGCACTCGACCATCAGAGCGCAGCAAACGGATCGAAAGCAAATGAACAGCAGGTCTCTGGACAGGCGGATGGGACAGACAGTCTTAGAGAGGCAAACGGCTTCACTCCGTCCGTCCCTGGGCAGAAGTGGAAGCGAACGGGTGAGCCGACGCTGGAGGCTGCGCCAGAAGGAGACTTCTTCGAGTACGATCCCACGGACCGCAAGCCTCGCGGGCAATCAATCGGCACGACCATTCCGGGTGGAATGCCTCGCTTTGGCAGCGACTTCTGGCGCGTCTACGGCAACAAGCTCCGCGTGTTCGGCACGCAAGAAGGCGTGTGTGTGCTCGATGCTTCGGCTGAGTGGTCAACTTCGGACGAGGGAGGTGTTGAGGTCTGAGGAGGTTTCAATTCGATCCGGCGTGCTGCGAGCATGACAAAAGTTGCGCTGTCTCTCCCCCAAGAAGGGGAACCGAAGGCGTTCGATTTGAGTTGTGTGCTGCTTAGCCATCGAGTAGGTGCGAGCAATCCTAGGCAGAGCTGCATTCATCTCAACAACCCCAAACTTCTGTTCCTATTCTGTTCACTATCGTAATGCTCCATCGTGATTTATTACCGCTTACCAGGCCTCTTCGGTCTGGCGAACCCACTGCTCGGTTTCGTCTCAGCAGCCGCTGGTTCAGCGGTTCCTCCACCACCTCCCAGCATCTCCGCTGTAATCTCACTCGGCTCCGTCGCCTCCAGCGACTTCGAAACCACAATTTGTGCGTCCCTCTCCGCCACAATCCTCGTCCAACTTTTACTCGTGCTGTAAATCATCCTCTCCTTAATCTTGGACCCCGTTGGACACGTATAAATAAACAGAATATTCGCCTCTGATCCTGCTGCCGCCGCTGGGTGCGAGTAGAATGTGTATCTCGGCTCGTCCTTCGCGATCAAACCCGCCACGCTCTCCGGCTGCACCGAGTCCACCGAAGCGTCCAACTGCAGCGCCTCATTCGGGAGCACGTACTTCAACGATACCAGTGTTCCTCGACATCCTTCCTCTTCTAGCGACTGTAATGCCTCCAACACGCCTTCTCCCGTCGGTACGTTGACTTTACTGCTCACATGCCCTCGGCGTGTACTCGTTCCCTGCGACTCTTGTGCCTCTGCATCTTTCACGCCTGCTAGCCCGGCTTCTTCCTCCGTCAACGGCGCAGAGAGCTTCTCGTGCTGCTCATGTTTCGCCCAGCCCTTCGCCGTGAGTTCGTCGAGTTCTGTCGCAAACAAGGTATCGCGAAACCTTTCAATGCCGAGTTCTCGGACGAGCGTCAGTCGTGTTGAGGCGAAGAGCATCTTTTGTCGTACAGGGGCGGCATTAGGAACGAAGGTTACTGCTACGTAACCATTGGCTGCTGAGGGGTCGATTTTGAGGAGGACGTAGGTCGCCGCGGTGGAGGAGAGGTGTGATTGGAGTTGCTGGAGGTCTTCTTTGAAGTCGAGGGATTCGAGCGGGATGGTCGTTATGGGTACGAGTTGTTCGTTGGAGATGCCTGCGAGGAGAGCGCGCTGGTTCGAGGAGGAGACGAAGTTGTTGAAGGCGTCTTGGAGCTCCTTTGAGGCTGAATGGGTTGTCAGATTGGTACAATGGGAGTATGTATGGTGGGTTTGGGTGTACCTGAGATTCCGGACTGCATCGTGAGGAGGTGTGTAAGTAGTGTATGTTGATGTTGTGTTCAAGCTACAATGTTCAATGGAAGTGCCCTGCCAATGGAGGGGTCGTCGTGGCCTTCATCACTCACCAAGCCTCAAAGCAACAACCTCACCAATACACTCGCGCCTCAAAATTCCTTCCCTCGTGTTCTCAGACCTTGTACGATCGGTGTCGCATGTGACGAAACCTAGGATTCACCAAGCTCAAGGCTCAGGAGTCGGGATCGCCCCTTGTCGAAAGGACAGACGGACTGATCCGTCCACTGCATCGATGTTTTGCTATCCTCCGTCCAGGGGTTGTCTCGAGTAGTCCCCATCAACGACCTCTCTTACCAGAATGTCTCTGATCCTCTCGAATGGACAGCACCTGACCCTTGAGGATGCACAGGGCGAAGATCGAGATGTACTGCACCGACTTCGCCACTGTGAGGAAAAGGGTCGGATGCACACTCAACTCTGGACGCAAAGATCTCAAATCCAGACCATCGTTGCTACGCATCTTGGACTCCGGAGCAATTCACAGTGCGTAGTTCAAAGCCCCGCTGCATGGAATCGCGGCCATTTCAACATCTGTGTGCACGTGCAGGTCACCGACAACCAGAATCAAGTTTCTCGGAAGATCTTTCGATGTCCAATGCCTCACAAAGTCAGTCAGATGACGTCTGGGGCTGTGGACGAGAAGATCATAAGCGAGGCGGCGAGCTATGCATGGATTGAACAGAAGTGTCCAGACATTCCCATCCCGCATTTGATCGGATTCGGGCTGTCCACCGGCGAGCAGGTATTTACCGCTGTCTACGAGTTTCTCCCATGAATATCTGCTGATAGTGTAGTTCACACACGAGCGCCATCTCCCATGGTATCGTCGGCTAAGCTTCAGTGTCTACCGATGGATACGATCAACAATGCGCAAACGATCCTTTGGCCGATATGCGCGGCAAAGCTCCAGCACGACTGAATTTGGCATGGGCTACATGCTCATCGACTTTGTGAATACGGGCTCTATGCTTTCCAATACATGGAACGAACAGAAACATGACGAAAACAAGAAGGCGCGCCTGTATCGAGGGCTCAGTCAGATTATGCTCTCTTTGGCGAGCCAGCCGCAACGCCAGATTGGCTCGCTACGATTCGACGAGGACGGTTCTGTATCCTTTCGAATCGCCCTATGCTCTGCGCACATTCTATCTTGGAAAATGAAGGGGCGCCGAGAATGGAGGGCCTTTATTCTTCTTCGGGCCAATTCTTCCAGGCACTCCAGGATTTTCGTGTCGGAGCATTCACATCCCAGCCGAACGCCGCCCACAATGAGGAAGACTGCCGAACGCAGATGTCCCGCATGGTCCTACTAAAGAGCGTCATTCCGCAGATAATTGACCTCCCTTACGACGGGCCCTTTTCCCTGCAGTTTACAGATCTGCACGCCAGTAATATCTTCGTAGATGCCGACTGGAACATTACCGGAATCATCGACCTTGAGTTCATTTGCTCATTGCCACCGGACATGCTTGCGATGCCTTCGTGGTTAGGTGTTGAGCATATCGACGACGCTAGCGAGCATGTTGAGGAGTTTACCGCAACGCACGACTCATTTGTTCAGAGCTTCTCCGCCGTAGAGAAGGGACGAAACAAGCATTGCAACACTCCTCTCGCCGATGCTATGCGACAGAATCTACGTTCAGGTGCATACTGGATACATTGGTGCTTCACTTCGATCAACGCAATGCCATTTCTGGTGGAGAGCCACTTGTATCGTCTCTTTGGCGTTGCTCTAACGATTGCGGAGGAAACGGCCTTTGCTCGGAGTCTATCTCATTTCTGGTCCCTGAACTCCGAGAGATTCATTCAGCGAAAACTGGCAGAAAGAGCACAATACGATCTCGATCTCAAGGCTCACTATGAGACCACGAAGCCTTCCAGGTTGGCAACACATATTGTCGTTGATCTATGAACCTTTGGCCAGCCTGGAAACTTCAGATTTGGGGATGCAGCGTTCGGGCGTTCAATGGGCGTTTGATGATGCCCCGGGTGTGTATGGGCCATGGAATCATGGCGGGCTCTCTTTCCACCCCCAAGCACCATGCTATGACATCATCCTGCTAACTCACCCGAGCTGGTGGCAGAGCTGCGCCGCAGGCATCAGCTGTGCCGGACGGTGCTGGCGGCTACATTGTCCAGTATGTAAAGACCTTTGTGCGATTGTCGAGCACAAATCCCAATAGCAGAGATTATGCGAGGCTGCATCTCCCCAAGGAGGACTGCTTTGAACAAGATAACTCATCGGGACGTGAGGAAGGGCCGATGCATTGCGACTTGGTCTGCGGACGAGTTGCGACCTCAAGCATTTGACCCATGTTGCTTGGACATTCCGGTCAACGGTAGGCCAGTCGTTGTCGTCAGCGTGCAGTGATGTGTTAACTTCCAGTCGTTGAGAGGGTACACTCTCTTTCGGTCGTGGAGCGTATATCTTCACATTCAAAATGGGTATTTTCGTGCACAACAGAGTATCTTGGTCCCAAGATGTGGTCTATTAGCGCCGCGGCCAGGCCACGGTGGGACTGCAGTCGGCTGAGTGTGTTCTACGCGGTCAACCAAGGACTTCTTTCCTCACACTTGACTTCCATTTCTCATCGAACCACTACATCTTTCGGAACAGTCACCAACGTTGTTGCTGTGGCCGCAGAGGCATTGGTCGAATATATCTTGAGACCTGATGTCTAGAACTCTAGACCAGTCCACGATCCGATATTCACTCTCATCCGGCTGGCTTTGAGGTTTCGGGTCTCACCCGAAACTATTGCCGAGCACTCTACTGCCATGTATCTTGGGAGCTGTTTCTTCGCTCGCTACGATAGACCAATGTCAATAACACGACATGTCAGCCATTCTTAGGCACTGCTTTGTGTTCATCGTTGACAAGTTGAGCTGGTAAGCGTCCCAGCTGAATGCTCTGAAAAACATACCACCTTTTCAAGATCATAGCTTCACTATGGAGTTCATAGTTGGCACCTTCAACCATCCCTCTCTCTATCTCCTCCAATTCAACCCACCCACAGCCGCCTCTTCTGGCACTCTCAAGCTTGTAAAAGAACACGCCGCCATCGGTGGCCACTCCTGGCTCTCTCTATCCAAAAACAAGAAATATCTCTACTGCACTGCTTGGACTTCCAAACCCTCAATCGCCGCCTACCGTATAACCTCCTCCGGCTGGGACGTCCAATTCATCAACGCAAAGCACGTCAAAGCTCTTTCGGGCTACGTCTGCAGCAACGAGACCCACGTCTTCAGCGCGGGCGGGCCCTCCGGTGAGGTCTTCAAGCTTGAAGCCGATGGCGCTATTGGCGATCTCGTGCAGGAACTGGACTTCATTACAGGTCAAGGCGAGAATCAGAGCGAGAAACGTGGAGCTGTGGCGCACGGAGACTTTGGCGGGTTGAGGCATGGTGCGCATAGTGTCGATTTGGGCCCAGATGGGAAGGCACTGTATATCGCGGACATCGGGAGGAATTGCATCTGGACTTACAAGGTACTGCACTCGAAACGAGCGATCAACGACCCACCATTGGAGCTTGGATCGAAGCACATATCACCGAGGAGCCATGACGGTCCGAGACATACCTGGCCACATCCGAATGGGAAGGTTTTGTACAGTTTGCAGGAACATAGCAGTATGGTGGATGTCTTCGCGGTGGCCGACGATGGTGTGACGTTGGAGCACAAGCAGGGTGGGAAGCTGTTACCAGATGGCAAAGACTGCAAGGAGTTCTGGGCAGACGAAGTCCGGTACTCGACAGGCCCGGACGCTGCGAAGCCGAAGTATCTGTATGCTTCGAATCGCGGGCTGGTGTCTGGGACGCTGGGCTATGTGGCGGTGTTTGAGCTGGACGAACAGGGCATGTTGAAGAGTGAGCAGGCGATTGATATCTGGCAGACACCGACGTCTGGTGGGCTTGCGAATGCAATTGAGCCGGCGCCGTGGAAGAAGGAGTTTGGTGATGTTGAGTACTTGGCTATGTGCGATAGTGAAGAGGGAATGGTGTTGGTTCTGAGCTTTGATGGGAAGGCTGTAAAAGAGGTTGCGAGAGTGAGTCTGGGCAAGACGGAAGATGGCAAGGCTATTGGTGCTGCGACTCCAGTGTGGTTGTAGCAGAACGATACTACATTGCGTTACTCTCATAGCCAATTCGGACTGGCTATGAATATCGACGGCTCGACGATCGACGCCCCCCACTCCTCTCATCAATTTGCGGGCCCCTCCAACGCGCCCTCCTCGCGTCTCCCTGCACGTCTCCTGCTTGCAAGCATCTTCACAATTTACGCCTTTAATCTCATACCTTACACTTCTTTTGTCTTCTCGCTATGGACCTCGACATATCAGACATCCTCGCATCCGTCTCTGCGCCTTCGATCCCACAGAAAACCCTCGATCTCCAAGCCTTGACGCGAGCATGGATCAACGAACGCTCTTCGCCCGAACTGCTACCTTACCCGACAGAACTGATGCAGCGAGCAATGGATGGGGTTAAGAATCAGGTGCGATATCAATGGTCCTATGGAGACGCTCAGCACAGAAGGTAATAATGAATGCTCATGAGTGGAATGCAGATTGAGATTATCGAGTCCATGACCGGAGCCATGGATCCCACGGCCAACTTCACGCTCATAATCCTGCAGACAGAACTGGAAAGAGTAAAGTTCTTATTACGATCGTACCTGCGAGCTCGGATTGCGAAGGTACGGTTCTAATTGAGAGGGACAGAGAGTAAGACTGAACCCACTCAACGAATAGATCGATAAACATCCTCTCCACTACCGCTCCCTCGCCGTCTCGAGTGCTCCCGACCGACCTCTACTCTCAACGCTCGAAACACAGTATCTCGCTTCGCACCAAGCATTGCTGGCATCGCACTACCACTCATCCTTTCTCTCACTATTCCCTGCAAATCTACAACGGCTGGACGACACAGGCGGAGGAGTCAGTATGGTGGACAAGCCGGACGAGGATACAGCGGTATTCTGCAGGGTGCTAAGGGATGGGTTCGCACAGAGGCCAGCGGACGATGATATCGAGCTTAAGAGAGGGGATATATGGGTACTTAGATGGAGTGCGATTAAGGACAGCGTTTGGAATGGGGACGTTGAGCTGATATGAAGAGGGCATGGCAGCGACGCAGTTCACAAGGATACCCGAGGAAGGAGCGACACAAAGGCCGACTGTTTGCAGCGGAACCCGTCATGGCATACATGCTACAGTCTGCTATTTGGCCTACAGTGAAGCTCAACGATCAGCTGTATACATGGCTCCAGCCTCGATAGCCTCCTGCTCAGTCATCTGACTTACGCAGCCCAGCTTCGCTCGCCCTTGAGGAACTCATCGAACCAAGCGACAGCTTGCAGGAAAGCAGCCTCCTTCGCAAACTTGTTCGGCTTCTTAGAAACGTCTGCTCGGACTGCGAAGCCGTGCTCGACGTCCGAGTACAGAGAAATCTGGTATGGGATCTTTCTGGTATGGGATCTGAGTAAGTCCTCGGTGGCTCTTCGCTTCTCGGCCGGGAAGATCTGGTCGGTTTCTGGACACGGGATTACAGTTAACAGCTCGTTCGCAAATTTGAACGGATGGACAGCTCAACATACCCGCAGCAGCGATGGACAGAGGTCCGGTCAGGGCCTTGATTTCATCCTCCTCGACAAACGACGGATGTGCCATGAATCCGACATCAATGCCCTTTCCGCCAGTCATGAAGCGAGCAACGTATTTGGCACTACGAAGGGTGGAAGATCAGCTCTGGTCCAGTTGTCCCAATGTTGATGCGGGCCTTGACCTGCAAGCAAAGCTCAAGAGACATTCTCGGGCTGAGCTGCAGGCGTTCTGCCTTTGCCCTCTTACCCGAAACAATAACCTACAGATCCCAGCTTCTTCACGCCTAGGTTGGTCTTCAACTCCTTGATGACAGCCTCGACGATGGGATCAACCTGCTTGTACGTATGTCCACCGGAAGGCCCAGAGGTCGTGAGCCACTTCATGATGTCAAAGCCCTCAGGTGGGTTGAGTGACACAGGGTCGCCCTCGAACAGGTCAGGGACGACCGTGAAGTAGCCATTGGCGGCGAACTGGTCTGCGATGAGTTGGACGTTGATGAACTTCTGCCCGAGAACGTCAGGCAACAAAATGATGGCGTGGGACGTGTCCTTGGATTCGGGATAGCTGAAATAAGTGTTGACTGTGAAATGGATGGTCAGAATAATCGGGACAATTTGCTCCTGCCGGTCTTACTGTTGCCAATGTCCTTCAGCTCGCCCTTGGCCTGGCCTTCGTGCTTAACGCCGATGGAGCAGCATTTGCCTGGTGGGTTGGATGCCATTGTGGAAGAGGATGAAGAGCGTCTAGTGGTGTGAGGTGTGGTGTGAGATGTGGTGTGAGATGTGGTGTGAGATGTGGTATGAGACACGGATAGCCGGGCAAGAGAACAGACTGGACTTCGAATAAAAGTGCAACCGAATGCTGATAGCGAGTGGAGCTGGCAAAACAAACGTCACCAAGGTGGCCTCATAGCCCCGCCAGCCCACCTTCCGGTCGCCGAGCCATATCCGACGTCGGCACAGGGTTTCTGGAGATACCGAACCCGACATCGCATTTAAGCTTAAGCTGTTAGTTCTAAGCCTTTTGACAGCATCTGTCGAAACACGAACGCCATGAATCGTACAGATCAGGGAGCAGGGCGTCTTGGTTCAGTCGTATGAGAAAGGGAGCGAGACAGACACAGGCGAGTTAGTAGACATGCAAATGTGCGCAGAGAGACAGGTACATGTAATCTGGCAGACATTTTAAGTAGCCATACAGGTAAACTCCTTGCTGTGCCGCGGGCCATTTTTCAAATTGCCTTATTTGCCTCTTCCTCTCCCTCTGCCTCGTCCTCGTCCTCCTCGTCGTGGCGCGGGTGACCTCCGTCTTGCCTCTTGGTCGTCCTCATGCCTGTCAGGTGGCTGGCTATCTCCTCTCCTCCGGTCGGAAGCAGGTTGGTTTCTCCTTCCTGTGATCAAGTCATCTTCTCTCCTTCGCGCAGGTTCGTGGTCGGGATTGCCTCCATAATCCAAACCGCCTCCCTTCGGGGTGGCCAAACGTGCGGATTCACGCCGGATTTGCGCGTGGTCTTCCTCCCTTCGTCTCTGTGCAGGAGGCAGCGTGTACCCTTCGCGCTCGCCAGGTGAAGGCTCTCGTCCTCTTTTACCCAGAGCTTGTCGTCTGCCTAGCTCAGCCTCGGCCGCTGCTGGCGCTTCTCGGACACGCCTGACCCTTGGTGCCTCAATAACCTCTCCACTCTCAGAGCCTCTTCTCCTTCCTTTCACGACCGGATCCAGCTCCTTCAGTGCCGTCTCCAGGCGCTTGATATATTCCCTCACCGGCAGGATCATTTCCTCCACTGTCTGCGCCGTGATCGTGGCCAAGTCCCAATTTCCCGCCTCGAAATCCGTGTAGGCGTCCTCCACTTCCCTGCTCAACTCTCGCAAGTATGGCTCCCAGGTCGTTTCGGTGATGTCCTTCACTCCGCCAAACTGGCTGAAGAGCAGACCTCTCTCAGCTTGTAGGTCCGCTGGCAATGCTCTATATTGCTCAAAGGCTCTAGCGAGTTCAATCATCGCTAGGCGATGTAATAGCTTCACTTTATCGAGGTAGTGGCGCCTGGTCGCTTTCGTCTTTGTGAGTTGGTATTGAGCTGGCTCCATGGCATTCGATGCCGTTGGAGCGCCCGGCTTCGATCCTGTCGGCGACGACATTGCTTTTCGCTTGGAGCTATTTTGCTTTTGGAAGAGAATGAGGGAAAGACAGTCGTGAGAGTTCTGACAGAGGAGGTGGTGGGCATTGTTTGCGAACAAGATGGCAGTAAGATCCGTCTCGGAATTTGAGCTGGCAAAGAAAGGACAATGAAAAAGGCGCTTTTGACTCGCATTGTTCTGCCATTGCACATGTCCGGACACGTCTCTCCCTACTAGCTCGACCAGCCTACGCGAGACCAATGGGCTGATCCTTTGCGAGTACTGACCGTAGATACCAAAGAAAAAGTACTCACCTGACAATTCCACCAGATCGTACTCCTTCGAAGACCTCGGTCACTTTGGTGTGCTGTCTCACGTAGTATTGCTACCTGTACAAGCAAGGACTTATCACCTCCTTCCTCCCATTTTGCCGTAGTTCAAATTACTTCGTGCTGTTGTTGCGAGTTTGTGCACGGCCTGTCTCCTGTCCCATACTGCGGATCTTCCCTCCACAACAGCAATCAACTCGTCTGCCACCTTGTGCGCAAACATGTCATTCCCACTTCCTCTGCTCTTCCTCTTCATCGCCGCGTCCAATATCCACATCAACGCTTGCCTTCTCCGTTGCCGCAGACCAAGCGGGACGGGGATTTGGAGCGCCACACCTCCTCCTGCAGCACCCTTCTGTTGTCGAATGCGGAGGAGAGGTGCAACACTGTCGATTGCGAGTGTGAGGTAAAGGACAGGGTTGAGAGGAAGATGACTTGCGGGTGGTGCGCCGGGGAGCATAGATCGAGAGTCGGCGTATGTTGGTGCAGGGTTGGTTCGTAGTACGTTGAGGATGACGGCCATGTTACGTTGCGCTACTGCCTTCTTGCCGTCCTTCATGAGCAAATTGGTCACTTGCATGACAACAGGATCGTACCTGTAGTCCTTGACCGCGCCCTGCGGCAGAGGAAGGTCTGGCAGTGGAAATTTGTGGCCCTTGTGCGTCGTCTCTGGGAGGTTTGATGAGGCGTCCAGCTCGGCGACGTATTGTGCTTGCTGGGCTGCAGAGGGCAGCATTGATGGGTCGAGCGAGGATGCTTCGGAGTTTTGAGAAACCTCAACCTGTCGGCGCGCGAGTGTCGAAAAGGCTCGGGTGGAGGGTTTCGCTGGATTGTTTCCCTGCTTCACTTCGTCCTTCATGACCTGAGGCGCATTCTTCCGTGTCTCTTTCTCCTCTTTCAGGATCTGACGTGTCGTTAGCAAGTTCGTAGCTTGATCGACCAGAACCTTTCAGCTACGCACATCTTGCACCGGCGTGCCTTGGGTCAAATCCGGTCCTTCATTCCCCGTGATGTTCGCCATCTTCGCTGCCTCCTCGCTCACGTGCTCGGCCTGGTTCATGTTTGGTCCAACCGCGCCCTCGTCGGCTTTGGGTAGGTCACTGCTTTTGTCGGCAAAGGAGCGGTACGCTGGTCGCTTAACGCCAATGACTGCATTGCTGGGTCGGAGTACAGTCTGGCGAGGTCTGAATGCGCATGCGCGCAGCACTGGGATGGGATTGATCGCAGGCATGGTGAGTGTTGTGATGGCAATGGATGGGATAGCGATGCGACAGACAGATGTGGTCTTGAGATGATGCTGCTCCGAGGGCAAGAGCGCGATACGCCAAGACGCCAGCGAAACTCTATTCGACTGCATCTTTGGGCGTGACACTGTCGAGCGATTCGCATTAAGGTATCTGTTGCTGGTGTGTATAGTCAAGCAGGCTCGGATAATAGATTACTTGCGCGACCACGAACTCAATGCATGTTGGGTCTGTGATTCGCGCATAAGTAACTCGATCCGTACAGAGGTGTGCAGCACATCTCTATGAGTCGGGGTTGGGGGGGCTTCACATTTGACATCCAACCTTGACATTTACCACATCAAACCGACGACAACGACGATCAAACCAATTTTGAGTCCTCAGGTAATATATTCCCATAATCTCTCATGCAATTCATCATCAATGGGGAAGTCTTCTCAGACCCCAAGTTGCCTCTATCGTTCCACGCAAGTCTTTCTCACCAGCCCCAACCCTAACCCTACCGCTCAAACATGGTACTCTTCTCAACATCACTCGCCGTACTCTTGATACTTGCCGCCGAGCTCTCCGCCACAACAGGCTCCACGACCAATGGCTTGTCGTTGATGGCCGCTACCTTCTCGCCTTGATCCGCCTTATTGCCCTCGCCCGCATCTGCTTCTGCCACATCCAGCAGATCTCGACCGTGATCCTCGCCGTCATCTTCATCATCGTCCTCTGTTCCGCGAGTACTCGCGCCACGATCAAGTTCCTTCTGTGCCTCGTCCATGCGCCTCTTGACCTCCGCCGCGACACGCATGCCATCAGTGACGATGTTATCGAGCATACCTCGCAGTCCTTTGCCTGGAGCGACGACACCTGCCGCGGGACCGCCTGGAGAAATGACGCGCATCGGAGAGGAGTTCGGGGGAGCGTTGTGAAGGTTGAGGAAAGATGGTGACGTGAGGGTCGAGGATGGTAGAGGCGCATCCGCGAGGTGGAAGCTGTTAGCGAATCCAGAATCGAAGAACGCTTCTAGCGTTTCGTCGGCAAGGACTAGCATGCGGAAGGTGGGTAGTGTAATGTGGAGGGGACTTGATGGATCAAGCGCGATGTTTGCTGAGACATTCCTCGACTGGGTCTGACCAAATGCATTGGTGGAGGGCCGTCCGAGGAGGGAATCATCGTGTGGTGATGTGGAGTTGTCAGAGAGAGAATGGTCCTCGTCGCTGACTGGCTTGGGCGTCGTGACGTCGTCATCAAAATCGAGAAGGTTGTCGTCCTTGGAGTCGCCAACGGCAAGTTTGCTGACTCGCTCAGCTCCAGCGTCGACGTTTTCGTTCGCCTGGCTATCCGGGTCGGCGTATTCAAAGCATCTTCTTATAAATGCTGAGACAGCCGAGAGGAATTGCTCATCTCGTGATATCGGCATGCCATCTGGTCCCTTCTCTTCTATACTGCTCATTGGGCTGCCGAGAACTCCTCTCCTCGAGAGGAACAACAGCGCTTCCGAAATTCGAAGCATGCCTTCTCGGTCTACCTTGCCGTCGTTGTCATCGTCGTACAGATCAAAGAAGTAGGAGATGTTGCTCATGATATCGCGGTTCCCTTTGATCGGCGCAAGACCGTACACAACGTTCTGCAAGCTGAGCGCACCATTGTTATCAAGATCCCAGCTCTTGAATAGTCGCTGTAAGAACTCATGATCTGCTGGTTCGGGACCAGAGCCCCAAGGTGACATGTTGATTGATTTGCTTCGCAGGGTATTGCTGAAGTAGCCATTGTTCGGCTTGTCCTCCTTCGTAGGCGATGTGGGCGAGTCGGTCACGGCCCATTTCGTGACGCCTGCGAGGAATTCTCTAAATGCATCGTAGTCCATGAGAGTTGCGCTGGGACCAAGGCCGACTCGTCCAATCTCAGGAGCGTTGCCAGGTACGCCGGTAACTATCTCGGAAGCCCTCTGCTTAGCGATCTTCTGGCGACGATCCGTCTCGGACTGGATCATCTGTGCTCTTTGCTGCCGCTCATACAGAATACTGTAGAAGCGATCGTACAGGAATCCAAGGTCATTCGTAGAGAGCTTCTTGCTCTCTGGCCCAAGATTGCGTATCGAGGTTCGCTTGGCAAAAGACTCAATGTTTTCTAGCACCGCGGATTTGTGCTTTGAACGCTGTTCGGAAATGGTGTGCTGGGTAATGCCTTCGAACTCTTTGAATGCAACGACCATCAAGGCTTGGAAGTTGGTGATCGCGCGGTGTTTTGGATTTTCCGACTTCGGATGTGCTGATTCTCCCAATCGAGCAAAGTATGACTTCAGGACTGAGATGAATGTACCATCATCTGTCGCATCCAGCAACTCCTCGCCGTTTATTCGTAGGATAGCAAGCCCGACCTGGAACAGGACCTTGGGTCCTTCCAGAAAGAAGACATCGAGAACTCTGAAGGCAAATATCAAAGGCATGCTGTTGATGTACAGCGACAGAAACCATGGTAATGATACGACGGAAAGCTGGACGTCGTTCTTAACCAGATGATCCCAGATGATCGGCATCGTCTTCTCCACCAAGCTTTCGAAAACTCGCTGGTCCAGCAGTGTCCCATACATCGTGGTCGAGTAATAGCCAGGTAGAAGCTGATCGCATAGTATTGATAGCACGTAGAATGCCTGCGATTCGGAAAGGTAGATCAGGAGCGCGGCCACCACAATGTTCATCGCCTGGCAGTATCCAACCTCCTCATTCGTCCAGCTGTATGCGGTCAAAACCCTGCGTAGCCTGCCAATGCCCTCTTCGCTCTGAAAACCGGCGTACTCCGGAAGACTGCGATTGAGATCCTTTTCGATCTCGTCAATGGCCAGCGAGCCCTGTCCTTCGAATTTGGCCAGCGTTTCTTGATATAGCTTCGGCTTGTGCAGTCGCAAGAAGAACGAGCCAGATGTCAACTCCCAGATCTCTCCTCGCAGCAGGTTTGGTAGTCCAACTCGTATCAACCGATGGAAATCTGCCTGCCGCACGAGCGTCGTATTTCGGCCATTTTCAATCATGTACTCGTGCCATAACCTCATCTTGCTCTTGTCTCGCAGCTTCCTCGTGTTACCCGGATATTTGAATATGCTCCCAAGACCAGTATCCGGTGCCTTCCTCGGCGTTCCATCAGGCATGTCCGGCTTCTCGTCGCTTTCGAAGTCTCCGCAGAGAAAGAACTCAGAGTAGCACTCCTGCGCTACAGTGCGCATATTGTCCACCTCCTTTATCCCTTGCCGCAGCCCTCTCTTCAACCCGTCACAAAAGCGCTCGCATTGCTGCCTGCTTCCTTCGAGCTGAATCGTCAACTTCGGCGGTGCTGGCGCCCCTGGCTTGTCCTCGGTGCCGGCGTCGAAGCCATTCCAGGTCGTTATCGACAGCGCGAACATGTAGCTCTGGGTGTGTAGTCTCTCCACCCGCCGTACCGCACAGAGAGGTAATGTGAATCCATTGCCAGCGGGTCCCGTGCCATGTGTCCTGCCAGTAAACGTACTGCTAGCGCTCGTGCTCGCGGTGCTGACGAACGACGTCTGAACTGTAGAGAAGCACAGGAACTGCTCGCTCAAATGCAATTGTCCCACATAGTGCGTCCCTCGTTCCCGATCCCAATTGCCCTTGTCCCAACTCCTAGGCCCATTTGGCTTGGTCCCACTCTCCTTCTTCCTGCCAGGGAGGGTGAGCTCCGCGGTGATCTCGTAAAGCGGACTCTGGCTGTCTGGAAGTCGGAACTGGTGTCTGAATAGTTGTGCTTTCGACGGTCGACCTGAGGTTGAGTTTCCCAAGGGGCCAGGGAGCACGCTGGGATCGATCTGCTGGACGAGGTTCGATGCCTTTTGCACGAGCTGGGCGAACATGCTGGGCTGGGGTCTCCGGGATCAATCGCTGGACGATTGCGAAGTCATATCGTTCAGTCACCAGTCATCGGCTATGTCATCTTTGTTGAAGAGAGTTTATTGGTTTTGTAGAGAGAGTTTGTGTTGTTTCAGGACGGCTACGCGTGGAGGAGCTACAGCACATCGCGCGCTTGGCACGACGTCGTTGGCATTATTGCCAAAGAGCTGTGCAGAATGATCTTTCGGCTCGTTCGGGACTTGAACAATGCGTCGTCAGCAATGAAGAATGTTTATTCAACATGTTAAATCTTATCACTGCTTCTTCAAGCTGACAGACGATGAATGAGTGTTTGCCCGGAAACAATCCACAAGATCGATTAGGATGCGCATTACCGCCATTACAGCAAGGGTATAGAGCTACAAGCAGCCGTTCCAAACATTCCAACGCCATATCGCAAGGATCCATACGCGCTAAAAACACGAGCTCGTACAGCGTCATCGATACATCGCAGCGGTCGAGTACTTAACGATGCCATGCGACATCTTGCTACCCATGGCCGCAGGTCCACCGTCCTCCTAGACTTTGGCGCGACCAGTGTGCAGCGTCCGCCCACTGCGATGCAGGAAGAATACCACGGTACCCCAAACCGCAGTAATTAACCATAACAGCATGTTGGTCAAATCCACCCACACAGCGTTCTTCATTCTTTGGAGGCCGTGCTGCTCCGGGGTTGGCTGTTCTCCGATGTACATGTTGCCGAAGAGACCGAAGAGGGCAGTCCAGAGGATACTGTGTTTGTGATCAGTCCGAGCCACTCGCTCTGCCATACAATTCTGCAACTCACAAGAGTATCCAGTCCCAGGGGAACAGCTTTTGGCTCGGTATGAAGAAAAGACCAGCGTATAGAAGGATGGTGACAGCAGAGAGTCCAGCCACCACTTCCGCGAATACCCATTTGCCATCGGCATGGTCAGCCCTCTGAAGGTCCACACCGTAAAGACCCGCAACAGTGAGCGCCAGCACGAACTGAAAGAAGCGAAGCACAAGGCGGACGACACCTCCGATCACACCTCCCGAACCATCGCGGTTGATGGCTTTGTCGAGTATGGCCATGGCGTCGTGTCTGCTTTGGAAGTTTTTGTCGACGGGTGGCCTGGTCGTAGAATCGTCCCGAAAGCTTTGCGTTTTTATGCAAATGCGGCGTCGATCTCTATTGCGGCTTGAAGATGCTGCTAAGAGTGCAAATCGTGGTAAATGCGACTGATTAAAGATCAAAAGTCAGATCCAGCCGCGTGCGAGGAGCCTTGTGTGCCAGACACGTGTAGCGGATGATGTTGCAGTGAGTATGCTCGCAAGACAGACAGAAGCAGCAAATGCAGAACAGAAATCTGGTTGTCGGGGTCGCGACTTCGAGGATTGTTGACGCACCTGTATATACAGCGGGTCAGACCTTTGATGCCACTCGGTTCACAGCTTGCGACAACGGCGAATCGCGACGCGGTGTGCTCGTGGAGGGAAAGATCGCTGTGTCAGAGTGGAAGTCGGGAGCGGCTTTCGTGTCGCGAGAGGAGACAAAAGTTCCATTCATCTCACGCGCCCTTGTAGAGTTGAGACGTCAACGTGCAGCGGCTCGGCTCGCTGGTTTCATTTGCGACTTGAATGTCTCGTTTCTTTCGCACATGACTGATCTGTGCTCGTCCGGCGGCTACAAACCCAAGATTTACAAGAAAGGCATCCAAGAGCTTTCTGCTTGGCCAGTTTTCCTGCCTCGAAACGTGGCCGAGTTTATTACGACAGCCGTGAGAAGTGTCGTGGAAAGTGAGTTGTTCTGGACGAGAGCATCGCGACCGAGAGACAGGGGAGAAGACCCTACTCAGTGACTCGCTGGGGGACCTTGAGCAGGCCAACTATTTCCGTGGGAGGGTCTTGATCGTGACGGTGAACTCTGAACTGCCGCTGGCAAGCGCATCGTTGCCCAAGGCCCAAGGGTCACCATCTTGCAAAGTGTGATCTTTAGCCCTCCGCAACGAACGTGCCGTTCAACTCAATGATCCCTCGCGATTGCTGATGTGAGAAGCAGTATCGTAGTGGCATTTCCACGTAACAATAAAGAAGGTTTTGTCAACCTGCTGTAAGGTAGTGCAGCCCTTCTGTAGATCTTTTGAGTTTCGACAGCCAAGTCTTTGATGCATGGATCGGCAGACAGAGACCAAAATTTCTCCAACAACGACAACATCTCCCACTAAGAAATCAAATCATCGCCAAAATGAAGAGAAAGGCCGCAGAGACCGACGACGCTGCCGCCAACGGTAATGGGAAGAAGAGAGCAGTAGAAGTCAGCAACGTCCAGGATCGATTCCGTAAAGGACTTTTCAGGCCGGAAACAGTCGATGCATATACCAACGAATACGCAAAGTCGAGTCCATACAAGCACGCCGTGGTGTCAGACCTCATCAACGACGAACTCCTACGATCAGTCCGCAGTGAGATCGTGAACAATATACACTTCACGCCCAAGGAGACCGACATCTACAAGATTCACCAATCTGGAGATCTGGCCAACCTCGATGGCCTACCAGCGGAGGCACTACAGAAGCTGCCTTCACTTCTGAAGCTAAGAGATGCCATGTACGGCAAAGAGTTCCGAGAATGGATATCTCATGTCTCTGGTGCTGGTGCGGTTTCCGGCAAGAAGACTGACATGGCTGTCAATCTGTATGTTCCGGGCTGCCATTTGCTCTGCCACGACGATGTCATCGGAAGTCGACGTGTAAGCTATATTCTGTACCTTACGGATCCGGACACCCCCTGGCAAGCGGAATGGGGTGGCGCGCTGCGTCTGTATCCTACAGATGAAGTGAAGGATGATAGCGGGAAGACCTTCAAGTTGCCACAGTCTTCGTGGAACAAAGTCATTCCTCCAGCATGGAATCAACTCTCGTTCTTTGCTGTGCAGCCAGGCGAGAGCTTTCACGACGTAGAAGAAGTGTACAAGCGAGCGAGTGGCGAGAGCGAGCAGGATGGTGGAAGATTCCGCATGGCGATCAGTGGCTGGTTCCATATTCCCCAGAAGGGCGAGGATGGATATGAGCCAGGCCTGGAAGAGAGCCTGGCGGAGAAAAGCTCTCTTCACCAACTTCAGGGCAAGGCCGATGAATTCGATGAACCGCAACAGCAGTGGATCGCCCCCACTGAACCTGAGGCAAGCTCAGAAGACGAGGAGGTCGAGCTCACGCCAGAGGATCTACAGTTCCTGATCAAGTACATTACGCCAAATTATCTCACCCCGGACACAGTTGAAGAGTTGACAGAGCTTTTCACCGAGGAGTCCGTCTTGCAATTGACCAACTTCCTCAGCGACAAATTTTCCAAGAAGCTGAAGGAGTGGTTCGATCAAAATCAGGGAAATGACCTTCCATTCGCAACATCACGACCTCCACACAAACATCGATATCAGTACCTTCAAGCGCAACCCGGCTCAGTCGAAGGTAGCGGGCCCAATGCTTCTCCGTTGAGGCAAGTTCTGGACGAACTTCTTCCCAGTATGCCATTCCGGAAGTGGTTGTCTGTGGTCACTGGTCTGACGTTGAAGCGCTCTTCTATCATGGCCCGACGATTCCGGAGGAGTCTGGACTACCAACTTGCTCAGGGATACGAAGGTGAAGATCCGCAGCTGGAATACACTCTTTGCATCACACCTACGACTGGGTGGGGTGGTGAAGAGGAGAGCGCTGCAGAAGAGGGCGAGACGATCGGCAAGACCAAAAAGGCCGACAACGACGAAGAGGACAACGCAGGTGGCTATGAACTCTACATGGCTGGCGACGACCTGGACGATGACGAAGATGGCTCAGACAATGGCGTGAACATTCCAGCGAACGTGCAGTCACACACAGGAGCCGGACAGCGTCGACCTGCGAAGAGAAAGAAGGCCGACCCAGCAATCTACCAGGCGGCGGGAGAAGACGAGGATGACGGGATTCTGTTCAGCAACGCGGCGAGCTGGAACACGATGAGCTTCGTGCTGAGAGATAGAGGCACGTTGAAGTTCGTCAAGTATGTTTCGAAGGCGGCTCCGGGTGATCGGTATGACATTACTGGTTGTGTGGAGGTCGAACCGGAGGCCGATGATGATGAAGATGACGAGTAGGATGTATTGGGACGTGTAGAGATAATGTAGCAATAGAAGACGATGTGTCTCTCAGCACCTCAACTCTTGTGTGACAGGGACGACATCTTGCGACGAAATTCGGAGCTCTTCTTTGCCGCAGACGAGCGCGAGCATTGACCTTCAGACCTGTGTCACTTCATGTGCTATGCGTGGGAACCGAACAACAGTAAATGCAGAGGAGACCAACGCTAATACGCTTGTAAATGTCGCTCGCACTGCATGCCTCCCTCCCATGCCCTGTTTGTCAAGGGAACGCCACATAGGGAATCAAACTTTCAATCCTCCATCTTACACCGCCTTACGCTCTTTATTCTTCCTCTCAACCGCAGCTTTCAGTGCCGCCAGCTTCTCCTCCGTCGTCCGAATGGCCTCATCGACCTGCCTATCCGTCATCCTCTCATCCTCCAATTTCTTGCCCATGCTTCTCGCATTCAAGATCTTCTGCCTGTCGACTCGATCCGGAGCCGGCGCGTACATTTCGTTCAGTCCGACTCGATCTTCCAACCAGTCCCACAGCGCACTCTCTTCCCGTCGCCAGATATCCTCGTACGCGGCGAGTCGTTCCGGCGGGGTGTGAGCAAATTGCCCGATGCTCGTGCCGCGCCGTGGAGGCCAGAGCCAGGTATATGCTAGCAGCAGACCCATCACGACGATGATGACTTGCGATGTGAATAGAGGTCCCAGGATCGAGGAGATAGGGTCGAGGATTTGGCGGACAGGTTCGAACAAGCCCCAGTTGGGAGTCTGTTGTACCACAGATCTGTTGCCTTCGCCATCGGCCACGACCTCGCTGGGGTCTGAAGCCTCCTTCTTGCCCCTTCGTTTGCCTTTCTTGACGGGGCCCTTGGCTGCGGGTTTTGCTGTTGTGACGGCAGCTTTGAGTGCGGCGATGATCTGCTTGACGTACTCGATCTGACCGTCATTCGCACCCTTCTCGATAGCGCCTGGAAATGTGTCAGTACGGTGCTGGTGGTATTGCTGGAAGCGTCAGACTCACCTTTGATCCAGCTCTTGCCTGTCCATTCGATTGTGCAGCTGGCGATGATGCGTGTCGAGTTGCTGGGACCCCACATCAAGCAATACCGGGTCTTGGTCGTAAACACATTCCCACTGGGTACGTCGGGCGTCTGTGTGCTGCAGTCTATCGAGACGGCTTTCTCAAGATCGAAAGCCTTGACAGTGTTTGTTGTGATACACTTGGTTTGGCGAGGTCCGATTGGATTGCTCAAGGGCTTGATGTAGTCGAAGGTGAAGGATGTATGCTCGTTGTCGAGACCGGTCTTGTCGTCCACATAGTTCAGCTCGCGTGACTGCTGATCATCGACGAGCCACTTTCGCATAAATGCTCCAGAGGCTGATCCGAACATCAACGAGTAGACCTTGCCGAGTGGAGCAAGAATGATGGTATCAGTCAGAGGCCGGTCGTAATGTTCAGCAGACTCTGAGCACTGGGTGGGCGCATGCGTGACGGGACCGGGAAAGTCGCTGCCCTTGGTTGGTGATGTGGCAGCACCTTCAGCGGGCTCGGCAGCCTTGGGAGCAGCTTTGGGAGCACTACCACCGACCGTTGTGGCAGCTCCTATTGGTGTCGTCGATGGCTTTCGGCTCAGCGGCAAGTCGCCAACGTCACTGACGATGGTGCTGGCTTCCATGCCATCATCGGTGAAGCTCAGAGCATCGTCGTCCTCGTCTTCATCATAGACATCGTCCTCGCTGCCTTCTTCGTCGGTCTCGCCGTCAGAATGATCAGGATCTGCGACCTCAGTCTTATCACCAGTGCCTCCTTGGTCAAGCATGACACCGTTCAGGGAGCTCTTCAGATTCGGATGATTGGTCTTCCAGATGCCGATGAGTAGTTCGTAGGTGGAATCGCGTGCAACGAAGCTTGCAAAGGTGTTGCGAGCATTCAGAGTCGAGATGACTATGGCGTTCGGGAAGATCATAGCAGTGCTCTTCTTCTCAACTGCAGTCATTTCATCAAAGCTGATAACCAAATTTGTCACCCAGCCGAGGATGTTGCTTGAGAAACAGACATGACCTTCCGATACGTAGAGCCTGCCGTGGAGAAGGATGTCCCGTTGCAAGGCAGCACTGTAGTCTTCGATCAAGAAGTCGTCTTCGGGAACACTGCGAAAAAGCTGGTGAAAGTCCTTGTTCCGTTTATTACTCGCAACTGCGAAGCCCGTCAAGCGATGGCCGGGACCGTTCATAGCCACGTTGGCGATTCCCATCGTGCTGTCTTTGAGAGCGGCTGCAATGGAGTTGTTCGTTCCTTGAGTAGCGGAGCTTGCTCTGTGCTTTCTCCGTCTTCCACTTATCTTGCTTCGAACACTGTTGGACCTCTTCACGCCATCTTTGTCACCATCAAGCATTGCTCTGGGAGGCGGCGTGAGCTCACCCACCCCTGGAAGTGGATCTACCGAAGCTATTGACATCGGTCGTGGAGTTGTCGTTTGTTCGTATGCAGAGGACACAGCGCGAGCCGCTGCCTGCTCTTCCACCTTTCTCTCGTTCTGAGTTTGAGCGTCATGCTGTTGCAGCTCCGTGGTCGTTGGCATTGTATTGCTCTCGACACCTTCGGAGATTCCGAGATCAGTGAGACTCAGATTGCCTCTCCCAAGTGTTTCTATTGCGAGCGGCTGCCTATCGCCTGGCGTTGCAACAGTGTCGAATTTGCGGTCTAGTTCAGATCTCACTCCGTCACCGCCTGCAGCTTCGGATTGTGCTATGTTACTCGACTTGCTCTTTTGCGGAGGTACGATGGTGTTGCTCAGCTGTGTGCCCGCCTTCTGCGCTACAGAAAAGACCGAGGAGAAGAAACCGGTAGCAGCACTCGCATTCGGCTGCGTCAATGTCCCGCCGGGAGTCTTCGCTTCTTCAACGGTTGGGGATAGAGGCGAGTTCAGGGAACCGGAAAGCTTGCTGGGTAGAGTCGCGGACTGTGCGCGTCTGTGTCGGATGCTTTCCACGGAGTTGAGGCTTTTTGTTGGCGAGACTGAGCCCTTTGCGAAAGTCTTGGAATCTGCGTGCGAGTCCGTGGGCGTGGGAGGTGTAATGAACGTTGTGGGGGTGCTCAGAAGATTAGGCGGTGTGATGGTGGAGAATGGTTTCGAGAGACGTGACCGAGGAGTCTCCGGTTTGATTGCCACCGAGCTCGAGGCAACGGTGTCCTTTGGCGGTATCAATGGTGGAATCTCGCTCAAAGCTGGAATCGGCTCAGTGCTCACACTGTTTCTCCTGCTCGAAGTCTTGAACAACCCGGCCAACCCTCCTCCACCACTTCCGGATGATTTGACCGACTCTTCTCCTCCTGCTGACTTCTTGCGAGAAAGAGTGAAAGCTTCCCTTAGCGGAGAAGGACTGCGGCCTGATTTGACAGGAGAAGGGAGTGGATCTCGAGGCTCCACGATTTGAGGAATGTTCGGCAAGTCGGGCACTGATGCAGCCTGAGTTGCAAGATCTTCGGAAACGAGACTGGTATGCGCGTTTATCTCTGGCGAAGAGAGCGTGAGGTATCCGGTATGCGATGGATGTGCTGAGAGCGTTGGTCTGATCGATCTACTGCGAATCGGAGATGGGTCAATAAGAGGTCATCAATATAGGCAAAGGGAGACTGTGCAGCGAGACACGGCGAGATTCTCGAACAAAGACTCGAGCACCGGTGCAATCACCACCACTGACGGCAGATATTCAACGCGGTGTGAGAGAGCGCGAGCGGGAGAGGTGGTCTGACGATCATCAAAGGCCGCGCACAAGCGTTTCGGCAAGCGGGCCGAACTCCGCGAGGTTCAATCCCCAGGAACTGGTGGTTCTTGGAGGAGGCTTGCAACGGTGAACCCGGATCGAACGTCTGCACTTCTCCGTTGCTGCAGACGGTGCTCGAAAGCTGTCTGGGCGTGCTTTCAAAGTGTCGAGTAGCACAAGGCACCCCGATGCATGCGTTCGAAGACGGTACAAGGACGCCGTGGGAAAGCAAGGACCACAAGTAGAAGAAGCACGACTCACCCATCTTGATCGGACCGCTCATCGTCCGTCAGCAGGCTACTTCGCCCACTTCCAGCCAGCAATGACGATTCAGATAAGTTGCCGTCGAACTCGAAGTCGTTGGTTTCCAGTCTCGAGTCAGCACTTGGTCGGCGGCTGCCATCTTGCCCATTTGATCCTCTCCGTACCCGACGTTTGATGAAGGTCGAAAGCCGCTTAGTATCCTCGCTGCCCCTTCGATCACTTTGACCGACCGATTTCCGGCGGGTGCGGTCTTTGACCTTATCGATGGCAGTTCCGACTGTGGCACGAAGCCGGGAGTTTTCGCTCACATCTGGAGCGGAATGTTGGTCCCTAGTAGAAGACACATCGCCGTCGCCGGAGCTGCTAGCCAAGGAGTTGGTGGATATGTTGAAGTCCTTCTTCGGTCGACGTAGTTTCTCCAAAGGACCTCGTGGCGACGCGGACATTATGAGCCAGAGGGACCTGCCTGCAAGATCACATATTTCGAAGCTTGTTCAAATGCTCTCAATGGGTTGGACCGTGGGACCGTGGGAAGATAGTGCATGGAGAGACAGGCATCTCCCGGCGTGAATATCGAGACAAAGAACTTGGTCAGATCGTCAGAGAGACGTTGGCAATCCCACATGGCATCTACTCCACACGGCGTCAACTCCGCGATTGCGGCTCGATCCCGCCGCTGGGTTCGATACGTGTGACCTGAGTTCATCTCCAGATTTGACTGACCTTCCCGAACACATGCACTGGATCATTCCGTGCAGCGTAAGCCATCATGTCACATAGTGAGTACCAGTCGCAGTGTCCCTCCACATCACACCTAATCCTAACATCGCAGGCAAAAGGAACACCTCGCTCGCATTCTTCACCTCACACGAGCGAAACGAACTCAAAGGCGTATGGGGGAGTCGATCTACCAGATTGACGCGCGATAGCTATTTACCATTCGCTAGCTGCCAACTATGTCTCCTACCAACCCGCGATCCGGTCTCCTGCCCATCCCACGGCCACCTCTTCTGCCGCGAATGCGCCGTGAGCAATCTCCTGGCACAGAACAAGGAACTCAAGCGACTCAAAAAGGAAGCCGAACGACGGAAGGGTGAGGATGCAGAAGAAGACGATCTACAGAACGCGGAAGCTCAGGCACGAGCGGTGGAGGAATTTGAGAAAGTTCAGGCGGGCTTGAGCGTACGGTCCGGTGGGAACACAAGTGACAAGATCGTTGGACGACAGAACGGGAAGATCATTGTCGAGCGAGCGGACGCTGGTGCAAGTAAGGATGGTAACAGTGGGACTAAGCGGAAATTTGAACTCGACGAGGACGAGCTATTACGGCTGGCCACCGACGAGCGGGACAAGATCAAACGTAGGATGAACGACGAGCGCAACGCAAAGTCCGAACTGCCATCATTCTGGGTACCCGGCGAGACTCCGGACAACAAAAAGAAGGACATCAAGAGCATCAAGCAAAACCCAACATGTCCGGCAGCAGCTCTGGACAAACCGCACGACTTCACGCTCAAGACCCTGGTCCAGGTGAACTTCACAGAAGAAAAGACGGGCAATGCAGAGTCAACAGCGCGCAGCTGTCCGGCCTGCAACAAGACGCTATCCAATTCGACCAAGGCTGTGTTAGCGAAGCCATGCGGACATGTGCTGTGCAAGCCGTGCAGTGAACGGTTCCAGAAGTCGCCCGAGGAGTCGGCTCATGACAAGGAACACGACGACACGGTGAGATGCTATGTTTGCCAGGAAGACGTCACCACAGGGCGGAAAACGAAAAGGAAAAAGGAGAGCGCAGAAGGCGCAGAGAAGAAGGAAAGCAGAGTGGAGCGCGGTCTCGTAGAGCTGAGCTGCGAGGGAACGGGGTTCGCAGGCGGCGGCAAGAACATGGTAAAGAAGGAAGGGGTAGCGTTTCAGTGTTGAAGCTCGGAATCTGCGTTTGTCGAGCTACTGCCTGCTGCGTCTGGTGTCTACGTATGCTAGCATGGATTCGTAGTTGGGCTCGTTTCTCCAATTCGCCGCAGTCTTAGCGCAGCTGTAGGATAATCTCCTAGCAGACCGGGCGACCTCAATGTTATTGCTCGTGTAGCGATTTTGCATAATGTGAACCGCACGCTTCACACTGGTCTGTTGCACGAGCGCCGTCCAAGATTCGCCTTGTCAAGCCCGGTGACTTGCAAGTTCAGCGTCCCTTGCTGATTGTTATGCGAGCCTATATCGAAGCCAGCGCATTGCTAGCAAATAAAGGAGCTGCATGGAGCGCTCTTCCTGTGCTCATATGCCAGGACGTGTTCTCGCGGCCGAGAACGTAAATCCGTCTGCATCCGGTATCTCATGCGTAGGGCCGCGCATCGGCGTTTCCAGCACTTTTAAGCCTCTGTTTGCCAGATCTCCTGCGATTGAGGATGCAATTTTGGAATCTTTCAGTCTTGTGCCATGGCAGTATCTCCAGCAGTGTCCGTCCCAAAAACATCCTCCATTCGTCCCGCGCCTTCTTCATCCTCGTCCTCGTCCTCTCCGCCATCCATCCCGCCCATTTTCTCATCCGCAGTCCCATTCTCCACTGGTCGCGGCGCGTCCTCAGCCGGCACATCCTCCTCACTCTCCCACTCATCCCGTAGACCCCAGCCGACACCCGTCAAGCAGTACTTCTCCGGTGGTAATTGTACGCCAAAAGTCCTCTCCACTTTCGGTAATGCCACGCGATTCCTCTCCGCCGCCTGCTCCATCATGAACTCCTTCGGCAACGGCCCCTGGAAAGTGTATCCTTGTCGGCTCGCAATCGCTTGGCGCAGCGCAGTCACGGTAATAGCGTTACTGTCATCGCCCGCAGCATTGCGTTTATTGTTTCGATCGGCTTGACTGGCATAGCCCTCTGCGCTCAGCCGTAGACTGTCGGACAGCACTCCGCTGGTATATCGGTATGCGAAGTCGAGGAGTTGTAAGGGTACGCGCTCTTGGTAGCTGTGGATTCCAAGCGAAGACAGCACAAGGTGTATCAGGCGCGCATCGCGTGGTCGCTTAGACTGGCCATCGTCCTGGGTGGATGTGAGTGGTACTTCGGGTTCTGGTCGCGCTTTGGGCTCGGAGTTGGCTGATGGGTCGGAAGGTGGAGGTGTCACGGCGGTGTGGCCATTTGTCGCCATGCTGGTGGCCGATCGTGTACTGCCAGTCACGGGATTGTAACCGCAGTGTTGCGAGTGGATCTGCAGATATTCTTTGAGTCTAGACTTGAAGCATGAGATGGAAGTGGTATTACGTGGAGCCGCGAACCGCGAAGCTCCAGCTCCATGCACAAAGGCCCGTGCGGAGCGCGCAATTCACATGCGAAAGCTTGATCGCATTCCCCTGCTCCCGTCTTGCTCCTGGGGGCAATCAAGCTGGCTCGGTCGGCGAGGGACAGAGATCACATGCAAGACAGAGAGAACAAAGGTCTCTCGAATCGTTGCAATTGGAACAACTAACCTTCCTTGGGAAACATCAACACTAAGGTCAGAGAGCAGAGCCTCATAGGTCGATCGAGATACCTCGGCCTGAAGCTTGACGATCTACCTTTGCTTTCAACATTTCTTTCTTGCTCCTCCAACATCAACACACCAGACCTCAAGCACAACATCAAAACCAACTCGACAACATGCACGTCAAGGATCGCACCTTCGTCATCACCGGTGGCGCATCCGGCCTCGGACTCGCTACAGCAGAGGACCTCCATCAGCGTGGCGGATACATCGCCATCCTGGACATGAACCCCGAGAACGGCGAGAAAGTCGTCAAGAGCATCGGCGGTGACCGCGCCAAGTTCTTCGAAGTCGACGTGACCGAGACGGAAAGTCTAGAGGCCGCTGTCAAGTCCGTGGTGGAGTGGACCAAGCAGACATCGAGGCCCATTGGCGGCGTTATTCCGGCTGCTGGTGTTGGACGTCCTGGAAAGCTGCTGGACAGGAACTTGAACCCGATCAAGATGGAGGCGTTGGACTGGGTGATTGACATCAACCTCAGAGGTGTGCTGAACACAATTCGGCTTATGTTACCTCATATGGCTCGCAATGAGCCCATCGGCGAGGATAATGAGCGAGGAGTTATTGTCATGGTTTCCTCATCCTCTGCCTTTGAAGGCCAAGTCGGACAACTCAGCTACGCCGCGACAAAGGGAGCCATCCGAAGCATGACCTTGGTCCTCGCACGAGATTTGGCACCCAACGGAATCCGCGCAATGTCGGTCGCACCCAGTCTGTTCAAGACGGCCATGAGCGACCAGCTTTCGCCCAAGGTGCTGCAAGCTCTTGTATCGGCGACTGAATACCCTAAGCGACTGGGAAATGCCAAGGAGTTTGCCATGATGGTTAGGCAGTGCATCGAGAATCCCTACCTGAACGGAGAGTGCGTAAGATTGGATGCACTGCAAGTTGGCTGTGGTTTTGGATTGTACGGATGGTAAGAACTCTGGAACAGTGATCCGATCACGCAGAGAGGCTTGCGAACTGTACCGATCCCGTCGTTGACTACTGATAGCTACGGTGGTCGATTTGCCCGATGCCGGACGAAGGTCTGCACCTCCACGTGGTGCCCGGCGTGAGTAGCTCGAATGAGTGAAACCGAGACAGACTTACATTTTTATTACCTGCCTTAAAGCTTATGCACGAGCGAGATGCTTGCAAAAAAACGTTATATTGCCGCACCCAATGCCACCAGCAATGCGCCAGAAAAAAAAAACAAGTCCTCAGTCAATGACTCTCAAGCCCATCCATTCTCCTTCCCCAGCGGAGGGCGAGCCGGTTCCATTCGCCGCGGAAGAGAAGATGGACGACCAGAATGCAAAGTTATCGGAGAAAGCTTTCTTGTTCGGCATTCGATGCTGATCCCTCGTTGCAGGATCATGGGGTACAGAGATCCGTATGCCGGCGAAGATGTAATGTAGTGCATAGCATCGGGGTATCTTAAGCGCGAGGAATGAGAAGCAGCCTTCAGCAGAATGTCGTGTCCAGGCATGTGATCAACGCTTCCGTGATTTCGCCTTGAACTTGACGCCGCTCTTGTTCACGCCGCCTATTGTACCAGCCATCTGCGCTCGCTGATGATCCAGACCTTCCAGTGCCGCACTCAGCTTATCCTCTTGCTCTTTCAAGGCGCCCAGCTTCTTCCGCTTCACTTCTAATGTGTGGCTCTTCCGACTCTTCGCTAACCGTTCCTCCGGTGTCAAATTCTCATCGGCAGACTCTTCCTCATCACTGTCCTCCTCGCCCTCCTCATCCAGGAACCCAGAGTCCATGTTGAAGTCCTCCAAATCCATGTCATCATCCAGATCGCTCAAATCGACATCACCATCCAACACCGGTAGGCCCTCATCATCAAATATCACTTTTCGCGCTCCACCCTCCGGCTCCGCCTTGACTCCAGTCTCACCCAGCAGAACGTCCTCCTCTAGCCTCCCTCTCTCTTTCCTCGTCCTCTGCAACATAGTCTGCAAATATCCCTGATCCTGCGTCTTCATCAATCGCACCACATCCTGCGACAGCACTTTTCCTCCACCGCCTGAATTCGCTTCGCCACGCTTTGCGACTTTGATCCCGCTTTTGCTCGACGAGCTCATCATTCCAAAGTAGAATTCATCCTCATTTCGCTCCGAGGCTTTCGCTTTCAGCGCGTTGATCTTTCTGGTTTTGGACTTGTGATCAGCGGCGCGGAGTTTGTAGTCTTTGCGCTTTTCGAGAAGGCCCCATTTTTGTCGTTCGGCGGGTTGTGCGCGCTCACGATGGTTTCGCCGCTGGACGGCGTTGCGGAGAGAGGACATGGTCGTGAGGTGAGATGAGAGGAACTGGTTTGAAGATTTTAAAGACTGAAAGACGACGGGACTTTTTAAGTCCGCCAATGTCCATGTCCGATTTTGGCGCCTAAGGCACACATATGTAGCAGCGACTCAAAGACAGTCTTGCCCTGCTGTGACGCCATTCTATGCAGCTGTCCAATGCCAGAGACGACCTCAAAGGAGGGAGAATATCCGTCCTCCATGTTGAGTCCGCCGAGTGCTGGCCCACCGCCATCAAGGCTTCCATCCTCTGGCATCCGTACGATCGATCAGTCGATCCAAGCCATCTGCTAGCCCATCATAGGTATCTGACCAGGTTTCCTGGCTAATGAGGGCTCGACACAGCGCTCATGGTCGCAGCATGTCTCTTCGACTCGTCATCAAAGCTCTGATCTCAGTCAAACCAATGACCTTCCTATTTCAAAACCTCGTCCAACCTTTCAAACCGGCTTCGCCACCTTCCTCAACTCCCTCAACCCCGTCTCCGGATCCTGAAACTCCTTCCACGAGATCGGATACATCTGATTTCCCCACTCACTCTGCGCCATCACAACGCCCAACTCATTCCTCGCCGTCGTCAAGTAATAGCTCCTCTCATCTCCCAGACTAATCACCGTCGCACGCACCACATCCCCAACCCGAAAACTCTCCGCGACTTTCACCTTGTCGATCTCCGTTGCGCGAATGTCTTGCTGTCGGATGAGAGCGGGAAAGGCATCGCCACAGACGTGTTCGCCTGCGGAACCGAGGGCGAGGATCGTGACGTTGGCTTGTCGTGGTCCGGTGCGTGTAATTTTGCCTATTATGACGGTTCCAACTTCAGGGAGGAGAGTACCTGTCGTGCGGGCGATGGAGACGGTGGGAAGTTTTGAGGTTTTGCTTGTTGAAGCTTGGGAGAGGATGGGGCCGGAAATGCTTGCGCAGAGATCGGTGCCTTGGATGTGAGTTCCTGTGCCGAGACTGTTGGCGCTTGTCGGTCCGAGAATCTGTCCTGGGAGCGCCATGTTGAACGAACGGTCCTTACAGAATCTTTGGTGCTATTTGTCGAAGTTGTATATGTCTGCTAAATCCAGGAAGTTCTGATATGGCATTTGTGAAAACGCACGGACCACTCATGACCTAGCTCGAGCGGACATGGAACGGCGGGAGGCAGACCACAGGATGCATTGAAATGCTACATGCTCAGCGTATTGACGGAGTCACTGCGGCAGACATCACGCATAGAATTGAGGTCATAAAAATCGTCTCACAGCCGGTTCCGCAGCGTAATCAAGCTTCATGGACTAACAACTTTACCAATCCGTTCACAAGACACATGTCAATGATGTTCCATACAGTGTACTACTGTAATACTTCAACTTCGTGAGACATCCCTGTACAGTTCAACCGTCAATTGTAATCTGGTAGTGTGCCCCCATTATCCCAACTGCAGTGCAAACGCTCCGAACGCCAACCGATGCATACCTAGAGATGGACCCAACCCTTGACGAGGAGTAAATACTTCCATCTCGAGAACTAGCACGAGCAGCCTTGCTCATTCTCTCCGATATTGATTGGAATCGTCGGTGGGAAATCAGGGTCGAAGTCTTGAGATTCTTCCTGAGCCAGAGCGTTGCGTGCAATGACTGCGATATGTGTTAGCAAGCATGCCGAGGAATTCTGCATTCATCTGCAAGACGCTCTTGCGTATGCATAGAATCCTTGTGTATACTCACCCTCAAATGCTTGCTCAACGTTGACCGCCTCTTTCGCGCTGGTTTCAAAGTATGGAATGCCTCCCTTTGCCTGACAGAACGCCATCGCGCGCTTCGAGCTGATCATCCTCTTGCTCTCATCAACATCAACCTTGTTGCCCAGAACCACAAAAGGGAAGCTCTCAGGATCCATGGGACTAGCCTGGATCAGGAACTCGTCCCGCCATGAGTCAAGAGTGTCGAAGGACTTGGAGTTGTTCACATCATACACCAACACGCAGCAGTCTGCACCTCTGTAGAAAGCCACGCCTAGCGACTGGAAGCGCTCCTGCCCTGCGGTATCCCAAAGTTGCATGGTGACGAGTCGGTCGTCCACGAGGACTTCTTTCGTTAGGAAATCGGCGCCGATCGTGGCTTTGTAGGATGCGCTGAACTTCTTGTTGACCTGTGGAGAGTCACATTAGATATCGAAAGTATCGGGTGTAACTCGAAGTACGTACATATTGGTTCATCAAGCTGGTCTTGCCGACTCCGCTGTCGCCGAGGATAATGACCTGCAATGGTCAGTACTGATCTCGTTCACGGCAGGCGATCTGGCCGCACCTTCAAAAGAATCTTCTTTCTGGATGACATATTGTCCGTGGGATCTCAGAAACTGTTTGCGCCGCGTGCGGAGATTGGTAGAGGGTGTCGCGAAGAAGCGGGCTATCGGCGCCGCTGGAGAGTCTCGATGGAGGTGATAAAGAGCGCAATCTCGGGCGGTGCAGACGATCTCGTGATAGAATGCCGTGGTAGGTCCTTGTGTAGATGTGACTTGACACTGTGAGTGAGGTTGTTGTAGGTAGGTGAGGTAGATGTGGCTGGCGTAGCTCTCGGTAGATTGACCATGTGATGCAGGCGCGAGAGCAAGCCCAGATCCCGCGGGAAACACCTGTGGCTTCGGCACTGCAAGACATGGGAAACACTTCATCTCACCATCGGCATGACCATTGACATGAATACTCATGTACCTTACACAATGCCATTTCTGGACTCTCTGGCACAATGCCGGGCTCTGTCCGCCCGGAGCTGGACTTTTCAGGCGGTTTCTCTTGCTACGCTGGAGCCATGCGCGTCTGGATGCGTAGAACCATCACTAGCCTTGGATGATACGGTAGCATCAAGTGGATATTGGAAGGTTTGACATGAACTTCATTGCTCCGATATTGATGATCATGATGCTACCGGCCTTTTTCTGGCCGGCCTGCCACATACCACGAATCACACTCGCACTGGAGCAGCGTCGGCCAAATATTGCCGTGGTTTGTTACCCATGACCCTTCATGACTTTGCCGTCCTTGGCCTCCGCAGATCCGCTGATACATATTCGGGGAACACTTTGGCCAATCCCTCTGAGTGCCGGTGGTATAATGCGCAGTCAGGCGGCGAACATCTTCAATGCCGGTCAATCATACTCAACGAGAATTCGCAATGCCGTCTCCACTCGTCCCGCAGGGCCTCGTCATGATATCTGTTCCATCAAGAGTGATCGGCAACACAGCCCCGGCCCTTTGATCCTTCGCAGAAAGAGTTGAAGTCCCACGGCTAGGATTCCGAAGTTGGTTCTGCAGCATGATGCTTCATAACTCATATCCGTAAGTGGGTGCCTGCGGGAGAGGGTCGAAGGATTGCTCGAAGGATTCTCCCGAGTCAACCAAGTAAAAGACCGTCCGGTGGCACCACGAATCAAATTGTTCGATCTCAGATGCCCCGTATTCCTTCTGGTTTAGTAGGGAATCCTTACTCTGTTTGCAAACTATAACATCAGGCTGCAGAATTAAAGTCAGGTACATATCCCATGGATCTAAGATCCAATCGCATGCCTGTCCTAATCAACAACATCACTTCCCCGACCTAACACAATATGGCCCAACTCATAGGTCAAGTGTGGACTTTGACCAAGAAGGACCTTTTGCTCCTCGCTCGCCGACGTTGGTTCAGTGCATTCATTCGCGCAGTCGCATTTCCTATTGTTCTGACGGTGATCCTTGCTTCCGTCAAGACGTGGATCAAAAACGACGGCGGTTCGTTTCCCAGGCATTCCTCGATATTCATCAGTTTACTGACAAGGTTGATCACAGGCAATGGAGTCGGAACACCTACTCCCATACGATCTTTACCTGAAGCATTCAACATCGTCGGAGGAACCAGGAAGAACTTCGTCCTTGTCAATCACGGCCTTGGAGGAGACGATGCTCTTTCTGTGATCGACGAGCTCACAACCACAGCAAGGAACGGCAATCGCGACGTACACTTGGCCAATACTACAGCACAGATTCAAGAGCTTTGTCCGTCCACGTCCCGGGGAGTCACGGACTGCTTCGGCGCGATCGAATTTTGGTCATCTCCTGAGTCCAACCCTGGATCCGTCTGGAACTACACCATCTGGCAGGACTCCTCCATTCGAGGCGCGGACGTTCGGAAAAACACTAGCCCGACGCAAGTCTACACCCTACCATTGCAGTTCGCGGTCGACTCCCTCCTCTCTGCCCGCAACAATGGCACACGACTGCCGGATACAATCCTGCAGTACCCATACACACAACAATCTCAGGCTGAGGCGGACTTCCAGGACAGCAAATTTTTCGGTCTTCTGGTGACCCAAGCGATCGCTTTTGCCTTGTTCATTGCAATGGTTGGTATCGCGTACCATCTGACTGGACATGTCGTTCGCCAAAGGGAGGAAGGCATGCTCCAGCTTATCGACGCACAGATGCCAAACACATCGAGATGGGAATGTCTGGCCGCGAGGACATTTGCTACACATCTGGCCTTTACTATCATCTATATGCCTGGTTACATCGTGTGTGGTGCCGTGGTAGGAACTTTGATATATCCACACAGTAACGCGGGATGGTTTGTGCTGTTATATATCATGGCTGGCCTCGCTATGATCAGGTAAGAGAATTGGCTTGGATAGAGACACGTTCACTTGCTGACTGGGACGGATAGTATGTCCATCCTTGCGAGCTCGCTGTTCCAAAGACAGCAACTCTCTGCTATCAGCGCTGTGGTTGCCGCCATGGTGTTCGCTATAGTGGCACAGTTCACACAAAGTGGTCAGAAGTCGACCAACGATGCGGCTGTGAGTGTATCCAGTCCGACTCTCATCCTACCGATCATTCTTGCTCACCCCATACACAGGTTATTGCTACCGGACTACTCTTCCCACCCAGTAGCTTCGTGTATTTTCTGGTTACCGGCGCCGTGTCAGAGATCTTCTCGCAGCCTCTTCGCCCCCAGCAGACACTTCCAGGACTCCTCGCCAGCGTTCTGGAAATCAGAGTGTGGTCACTCACGCCTGCTGTGTTCCTTGGTTTCTTCGCGATTCAAATTGTTCTTTACCCGATGCTGGCAGTGGTCATCGAGCGATTCATGTGGGGCAGCTCCTTCCGTGGGAGACATCTGCGGTCGACTGCTGAGATGGAAGGGAATGCTCTTAGGTGAGGACTGTTCTCTTCCGCGAAGTGTCTCCTTACTAACGTTCCTGACAGGCTCAGCAAGTTCTCGAAGCGCTACAACGTCGCCGCAAAGAAGCGAGACAGGACCCTAGCGGTTGATGAACTGTCTTGTGACTTTTACGCTGGATCCATCACAATCCTGCTTGGTGCGAATGGAAGCGGCAAATCGACGACACTGAACTGCATCGCTGGTCTGCAAAGTATCACCGACGGACGCATCGATATCGATGGCAGCGGTGGCATCGGCCTATGTCCTCAGAAGAACGTCATGTGGCCTGATATGACTGTCTCCGAGCACGTCAGCTTTTTTCAACGTCTGAAGAACCCATCGATGCCACAGTCGCAGGTAAAAGCCGAAGTCGAACGTCTCATTGAAGGTTGCGATCTGGGAATGAAAGTTCACGCAAAGTCGGGTACGCTCTCTGGTGGTCAGCAGCGCAAACTGCAGCTTGCCATGATGCTTGCGGGTGGTAGCAAGGTATGCTGCATCGACGAAGCAAGTTCTGGGATCGATCCATTGGCACGACGCAATATCTGGGAGATTCTCCTGCGAGAGAGAGGCCATCGCACGCTTCTCTTGACCACACACTTCCTAGACGAGTGCGAGGTACTGGCCGATCATATCGCTCTGTTGTCGAAGGGTAAGCTGCGAGCAGAAGGCTCCGTGTCCGAACTGAAGAACTCGCTTGGTGGAGGCTTCCGAGTCGTCCTGCCTGGCCATTCTGGAACCATCCCTGGTATTGATGTCTCGGGTTCCAGTATCAAGCAGACCCACAACGGAGAGGAAACGCTTCTCGAAGTTCCTAATAGCAAGACGCTCACGCCTGTCCTACAAAGGCTTGACGAACAAGGCCTCTCTGGCTACAAGATCGAAGGGCCTAGCATTGAGACGGTCTTCCTTCGCCTCGCTGATGAGATGAAAGCAGAAACTCACGACAAATCGACCGCGGGAGAGCACGGAGATGAGTTTGCTGCTCCGCCCATGGTCCTTCACACTGGCAAACCTTGTGGTCCCATGAAGCAAATGAGCGCCTTGTTCATGAAGCGGGTCACTGTCCTCAAGCACAACTTCATGCCTTACCTCGCAGGTCTCTTCGTTCCACTGGTAATAGCAGGGCTAGTGCCACGGTTCCTCCGCAACGTCGACTCAAGCGGTCTCCAGTGCCGGGACCCGGACGAAGGTACACTCGAATACTTTCCGAACACACTTGGGCCATCTAGCATCGTCTATGGCATGACCGTCGGGCCTCCTGACGTGGTCGACGAACTGGAAAGACTCGTACCCACCCGGGGTTTCTGCCATCAACCATCCTACTACGCACCGTATTCCTATTGCGAGAACAGTGATACATATTCTGATTCCTGGAATGCAACCTCCACCGCCACATCCCTGGACGCTTTGAATGCAGAGGTACTACCTAAGCCGGGTGGCTATGACTCTCAGCAAGGTGGATTCTTCATTCGCGAAAATGAGCCTCCCGTACTCGCCATATTAACCAGCTATGGCTTTTACACGAGTGTCACCACCCTGGGCGCCCTGGACATGGCACTGAGCAACACGACCGTGGCAGTATCGTACGAATCTTTTGGTGGGCGGTATACCCCACGCGACTTCTATCAATCACTAGTTGCGGTCTTTACAACGATTGGATTCTGTTTGTTTCCAGGTCTGTACTCATACCCTTCCCTGGTTATTCGAGGCTATGACTGACATTTTCCCAGGTCTTTTCACGCTATACCCTACCAGGGAGCGACTCCAGAAAGTGCGAGCAATGCAATACAGCAACGGCATCACAAGCGGACCACTCTGGGTCGCATACGCCTTGTTCGATTTCTGCTTCCTACTGCTGATTGCGATACTGGTGACTGTCATATGGTTGACCAATGGATACGGTTATTACGGGCTGGGTTACATGTTTGTGTAAGCGGAAAGACTTCCACATTATTTTGGGAAGGAATGTTACTGACTCTCGCCACAGGGTGTTCTTACTGTACGGTCTCGCCGCCACGACGTGCTCGTACGTGATCTCGCTATTCGCTCCATCGCAACTTGCAGGTGTCGCAATGACCGTCATCGTGCAAGTTGTGATCGCGATGTTGTACTTCGTCGGGTAGGTTCAGTACATCTCCTTGGCAAGCATACTTATCGCTGACTTGAATATCCCTCAGCTGTTTCTTGACAGTCGATATGGCCGAGAACGCGGTCATTCCGCGCAACCTCGACATACTCTACTACACCATCGCTCTGATCTGCCCGGCCGTCAGTCTGCTTCGCGCGCTTCTGGTCACCATGAATATCTACTCCATATCCTGTGACGGATCCACGCTGGCATCCTACGGCGGCGCAATTGATCTCTTCGGAGGTCCGATCCTCTACCTGGTCCTGCAATTCATCGTTTTTGTGATGATACTCATTTTCTACGAGTCCGGCGGCAGCCTTGAAGCATTTGGCATCCGGCTCGGTGCGAAGAAAAATCATCACCACAATGATGCAGAGAAGGATATTGAGGGCTCGGACGCCGAGTCAGCAGAGGAGGTCCACCGACTGTCTTCATTGAACGACGGTTTGCGGGTACAACACCTTTCCAAGACTTTTGGACGCAATAAAGCAGTCGATGACATCAGCTTCGGTATCCTACCATCGGAGAAGTTTGCTTTCATCGGTCCCAATGGCGCCGGCGAGTCAACAAGTATCTCCTTGATTCGAGGCGAACTGCGTCCAGACTCCTCGCCACGACCCCAGGTCCATATCGCTGGAGACAGTTTGTTCGATTCGCCTGTCTCAGCAAAAAGCCACCTCGGAGTATGTCCCCAGTTCGACTCTGTGGACTCGATGACCCTCTCCGAGCACCTTCACTTCTACGCTCGCGCTCGTGGCCTTCAAGGAAAGGACAAGAACTCCAACGTGGACGAAATCATCACTCGCCTCGGCCTGACCGAGCACCGGAAGAAGCTCGTGAAGAAACTCTCCGGTGGCACCAAACGCAAGCTATCCCTTGGTATCGCACTCATCTCCAATCCCTCCGTGCTGCTCCTGGACGAACCTTCGAGTGGTATGGATGCTGCTGCCAAACGGACCCTTTGGGCTACTCTGCGCGCTATCTCCGCGGGCAGGAGTCTGCTCATCACCACTCATAGCATGGAGGAAGCGGACGCACTGTGCGACCGAGCCGGCATCATCGCGAAACAAATGCTGGCGCTGGGCACGATTTCAGATCTGCACGCCAAGTATGCTGACCGAGTCTACGTTCAACTCGTCCACAATGAGGCTCCACGTTCGACCGACCAGGATATGGAGAAATTGCGGATGTGGGTACGTTCGACATTCCTGGTCGCTGAGACGGAGAGGTCGGTCGGCGGGCAGGTCAGGTTTGCCGTTCCGATCCAGAGAGATGGATCAGCTCCGAGCAACGTTCTGGATGGAAGCCATATGGGCAAGCTGTTCCAGGCTATCGAGGCGAAAAAGGAAGAGGTCGGCATACGTGACTACAGCATTGAGCGATCTTCGCTGGAGCAGGTGTTTTTGAATGTGGTGGGTCGACATGGTGTGGAAGAGGAGAACTCGCATGAGGTCGAGCGGAAGGGCTTGGTGCAAAAGTTGCTTCGCAGATAGATGTCAGCAGCTGATCGAATATCGCCAACTCGAATTGCAATTCCTACTCGCGTTTCGAAAACGATGTGTCGGATCTAGTTCTAGCACAAGGATGACTCAGCTGGCTCGCTCCTTCCTTCCGAGGAAAGATAGCAACCTCACGTCATTCTTTCACTCATCACACAAACACCGTTCGGAAAGCACCATTGACCTTTGATCCGACCAAGGGTCTTGATACCAGGGAGGTTGGAAAAAACAGAACCTGGACCGTCAATTGGATACTTTAACAACCACCACGAATCCTCATCATTTCCTCCAACATGCCGCTCACCGTCCTCAGCGACTTCGACGTCAACAAGATCCTGCACTCATATAACAAAGAAGACATCGAAGCTTTACAAGAAACCCTAGCCGATGCATTACACTGGTACTCCACGAGCAACGACGCCAACGATGCCTGTTCCGACTATCAACCCGAGCGAACACACCTCCAACGCAAAGACGGATCGACGACACTCTTCATGCCGGCATCGGGATTGACAGGACAGGGAATCAAGGTTGTCAATATTGTACCGCCGGACGCAAGTGGATTGCCAGCTTTCAAGGATGATGCGAGTCTGGGATCGGGTGATTCGAGGAGCTCGATTAGTGGGCAGTCGAGGACGGATTCGATTTCGACGATGGAGAGTGTGGCGAGTTCGAATACGAGTGCGTCGGTGAAGACGAAAGGGTCTGATACCGTTGATCAGATGAGAGAGCTTACCATGAATTCTCCTACGGCCGGGAGGAGTTCAACTTCAACAATCCGAGGATCACTGACATTGCTGGACAACTTGGGAAACACGACGGGTAAATTCAAGTCACCTCACAGTCTCCCATACGCCAACTAACACGATCCCAGGCCTCATCAACGCAGAAGAAGTCACAGCCTTCCGCACCGCCCTGGCCGCCACCATGCTCCTCAAGAAACGCCACTCGGTCCACACCATCACCATCTTCGGCGCCGGCAAACAAGCCTACTGGCACGCCCGACTCGCCCTCCTCCTCCGCGGCTCCGAATGCCACCACCTCAACATCATCACCCGCAACTTCTCCACCGCCCAGCAAATGATCCAACGCCTTTACAACCCCCAACCAGAGGACCCAGACTACGTCAACCACATCGGACCCGGCTACAACTCGAAGACGAAGAAGGAAATCCTCACCCCCTCCCATACCGAATACCACCGCCTGCTGAAAGATTACGTGCGGCAAAGTGAAGTCATCTTCACCACGACCCCTTCCACCACCCCTCTCTTCCCGGCGACCTACCTCACCAACCCCGCCGGCCGCACAAAGGGGCGCTACATCTCCTGCATTGGCTCCTACACCCCTTCCATGGTCGAGATCCACCCGGACATCCTCCGGTACGCCGTGGCTCCCCATCACGAACATCGACACATCCACAAACGACAAAAGGAAGGCGGAGCCATCATCGTCGACACCGTCTCGGGCTGCCTCAAGGAAGCAGGCGAAGTCATCCAAGCGGGCCTCAAGCCGGATCAAGTCGTCGAATTGGGTGAACTGTTCATGTTGAAGAGGGATGCGGAGAAGAGGATGAACGAAAAGGGGGAGAAGACGACGGAGCGGGGTTGTAATTTGCAGGAGAATGTGGGGTTGAGAGAGTGGTTGACACGGGGAAATGTGATTTACAAGAGTGTCGGGTTGGGGTTGATGGATGTTACGGTGGGGAATGCGTTGGTGGAGACGGCGAGGGAGACGGGGGTTGGGGTTACGATTGAGAGGTTTTGAGGGAGGTGGTGCGCCGAGCCCATGGCTGGTGGTCCTCTCGCGGTGGATAAGACTTTTTGCATGATTTGCAGGATCTTTTTTTGGGCTTTGGTCCCATTCCGGTATGAGTTCATCGAAACGAGGCTACTACCTATCTTGTGACTCTGGGGTGAAATCGTTCGTTGCGGCAAATTTCTCCATGACCGTTGTTGAACTTCGTCCCTGGATGAAAGCAAGACGGTCAATCCTGCAATGTCGTTTTGGCGTCCATCCAAAGCCAGCTCATTCCGTCTCATCGTCTCAAAAAAAAAAAAAAAAACCTTGGTCGTAAACCATCAGCTTGGCCATTCATCTCATCATCAATCCTCCCGTCGTCAGCCAACAGACCTCCTCATCCCATCTTGACCAATCTTCAGTACGTCTGACCGGGTGTTCTCCCCCCCTCTACGACTCTCCTCATCATATCCTCCCCGCCCTCCCCTCCCTCATCCCTCTTCCAATCCCTGATCCCTCCCCACCCCTTTAGAACCCCCTCCCTCTCCCACGTCCACTC